>PVKA01022598.1:0-36873 GCA_004027165.1 Ctenomys sociabilis | reverse complement strand
TGGGCGCTATCTTAGCAGACACGATGGGCGGGGGAGCCAAAAGCGGCCGGCATCTCAGAGCGGCTCCCGACAGTCTGTGTAGGCTTGTCTTTATCATGATAAAATTCAATAGTTGTTCTTTTTCATGGAAGTATTTCACTTCTCCATTATACTTGAAAAAGAGTTTTGCGGTGTATAGTTGTCTGGGCTGAAATTTGTTTTCATAGGGGACTTGAAGTACTGTGCTCCAAACTCTTCCTGCCTTCCTATTTGTGAAGAGCTGTCTGCAGTAATTCTGATTGGTTTTCCTTTAAATGTGATCTGTTTCTTTTCTCTAGTGGCTTTCAGTATATTGTTCTTGTGCTGGATTTCTGGAATGTTGACTTTCATATGTATAGGTATGTTTTCAATTTTATTGAAGTTATTTGGAATTCTGCATACTTTGGTTACTGGAATGTCAGATTCTTTCCTCATATTTTGGAAGTTTTCTGCTATTACTTCCGCCCATATTCTTTTTATATCATTTGTATTGACTTCTTCTTTCTCATTAATGACTATTAGTCTCACATTGTTCATCTTTGCATCGTCTTGCAGGTGATGAATCATTTTTTCCTGCACCCTACTTGTTTTTAAGTGATCTTTTCTTACCTTTTCACTAGCTGCAACTGTGTCTTCAAGATCTGAAACTCTGTTTGAAAACCATTTCATTCAAACAGTTTTCCAACTTGATTGAGATTTTACATTCCTCTATACCTCTTTGACTGTGCTTTGTGCGATCTATTTCTTCCTGCGTTGCTCATTCAAGTAATCTGTTGTTTTTCTAGTCTCTCTTTTTTATCAGTGTCTTCTTTAGAAACAGTTATTAATTCTTTTACTATGGAGATTATTTCTGATCAGATTACCTCCATATGTTTTCTTCATTTGATTCTTTATTTTAAAATTCTGTTAATTCAGAGATTTCTTGTTTTTAGTTCAGACTGTATTTCTGTTTTGAGTTCCTCTATATTTTTCTGTTGTTGTTTCTTTACTTCAGACATTATTGATTCAGACATTTTTACTGTGTGATTACCCATTTCTTCTGTGCTATTGTCCTCTGCACTTTTCTGGGTCAGCTTGGGGTCTGAGATTGCATTTTGCTCTTTCTCTTTGTCATTTTGTATAACACTGTCCTCTGACCTGTGGTGTAGAGCTTTGGTGCAATTATAACCTTAGCACCTACTGATATTTGTGTGCAGATCTATGAAGTTTAAATTCATCCAGTTGTGCCTGGCTTGGGTCTGGCCGCTGTGCTCAGCTCCTGCTGTAGCCCTTGGGAGTGAACCTGTTTTGATCCTTTGGCAAGATGTTCTGCTCCTGGATGAGCTGGTGGTTCTGTCCCCTCACCTCTCTGAAGAGATTTCAGCTGTAGAGTTTTGCCCAGGGCTATATGCCCAGGCCTGGGCTGGGCCTGGAGGGGGCCAGAGGTCATAGAGAAGTGGGGAGGCTCTCCTACACACTTTCAGGCTCTGGGCTTGAATGGAAACGTCCTGATAGTACAGCCGAAGGTCTCACTCACATGGCAGGTCAGGGATGTATCCGGATGAATGGAAGTCAAAGTAGTTATTTAGATGAGTAGATATAAAGATGAAAAATTAGTCAAAATTTGAGCATTAATTGTTCCCTTCAATAACTCAATAGAAATAAGTGGTACAATTATCTTAGCTATCTTCTGTGTATATATACATACACCTTTTGTTGTTTTATTCCTTCCTTCTTTTTATTTTATTTTATTTTATTGAAGTACAAATGTCAATCAGACAGTTTCAAGACACCTTAATAATACAGATTCGATAAGTTAATACATTACAAACTGTTTTCATAATGTTTTGGTATTGTACAAGGTGCATACATGATATTATATTTATAGATATTATTTTAGCAGATATCTCTTATCAGTGAATTAAGAGTGTAGCTGTTTACTTATCTTATTTTTTTATACCTGAGTTATATCAAAAATTCAATAATTATTTTCCTAGTGGATGACTGTAGTACTAGAAGCCGACATAATATCCTGTCCAACCACCATCAGTGCAAATCTTGCCTCTCAGAATTATGTAGAAGCACAGCGTTATCTATCCCAACTGTACTGTCTATACACACACATCATGATTTTTTCTTTCTACACCCCTTCCTTTGTCTACACCTGTCAAAGGTGGGCACTCCATTGACATTCAACTAACTTAGGTGCTGGAACTCAACACCACAATCCAACACAGTCCAGCATTTTACAACAATAGTGAGTTATTCAAAGAAATTGTCGACCACAGCCATTTACAGCTCAGCTTAATATTATGGCCCCGCGATGTATACTTCATTTTTATACTTTTCTGCTGGATGATTAAGACCTAGATAGATCAAGACTTATATATCAACACATGAACTTTATATTTCCTATGTGGTCATTGAAGTCCTCTCAGGGTTTATCTTGTAGTCCTGTACATTATTATTCCTTCCTTCTTTTATTCTTTTTTAACTTTTCCTCATCTCAGTTGTTCTTTCCTTTTGAACACTTTATTTACCTTTCACAATACCTATTTTATCTTTTATGTATTAGTTACTTTTTCAAGTTCTTATGCAGTGTGTGACATCCATTGTAGAGTTTCATGTGATCTGCAAATTACAGTTTCATTTTTTGTTTCCCAATCCTTATTCCTTTTATTTCTCTCTCTTGTCTAATTGTTCTCCCTAATGTTTCCAGAACTATACTGAATGGGAGTGGTGATGTGGACATTTTAGTCTTGTTCCTGATGTTAAAGTGAAAGTGTTCAGGTTTTGGTCCACTGAATATTGTATTAACTCTTGGTTTATCATACGAGGCTTTTATCAGATTAAGGAACATATAATTTATTTTGATTTTTTGTAGTTTTTTTTTAAATCAAGAATGAGTGTTGGACCTAATCAAAAGCTTTCTCTGTATCTACTGAGAAGACCCAGTGATTGTTGTCTTTAGTCTTGTTAATAGTATGCTGTGCTACATTTATTGATTATGGACTTTAATCCATCCCTGCATTCCTGGATTGAATCTCACTTGGTCATGGTGTATAATCTTGTTTATGATTTGCTGCATTCAATTTGCTAGTATTTTATTGAGAATTTTTGCCTCTACGTTCATTAGAGAAATTGGCCTGTTCTCTATTTTAGATGAGTCCTTCTCTCATTTTAGCTCAGGGTACTACTTGCCTCCAGCAATGAATTTGAGAAGAATTGGCATTAAATCTTTCTATATTTCTTATAAAATTCAGCTGTAAATCCATCAGGACTTGGGCTTTTCTTTGTTAGCAAATTCTTTATGATATTTTCAATTTTGTTGACTAGTACTGGATTATTTAGGATCTTGATATCTTCTTGATTCAGCTTTGGAAGTTTATGTGCATCTCTGCATCTGTCCGTTTCTGTTTCATTTTCCATTGTATGAGCATAAAGACTTTTAAATTACTGACAATGTTCTTAATTTCTATATAATCTGTAGTTCATTTAAAATTTCCATTATTTTCTGTGCTCCTCTCTTTTTCTAATCTGTGTCTTCTTTTGATGTACTAAGCAATTCTTTCATTGTGGTTGTTATTTATTTTCTTACTTGAGTATTTCTGATCTAATTTCTCATGTAGCCAGCTATAGTAGTTTCTTCTTCAGTTTCTATCCTTGCAGGAATTTTATGTGTGTGACTTCTATGTTCTTCTGTGTCAATGTCTCCTTGCTTTGGGTGTGGTGGAAATCTGAGCTTGCATTTTGTTCTTTTATTTAGTCATTTTTGAAGCTGTAGAGTTTCCCACGGACTCAGCTTTGCTCTCCCAGTGATGAGGGCCTGGCAGAGTGCAGTTTCTCCTCTGCTAGGTAGCTCGTTAAATTTCTCCTAGATTTGTTTAAGTAGTATGCATATCTGTGTGGAGTAATCAACAGCTATAGGCAAGTGAAAATAAGTTACGTATGAGAGAGAGAGAGAGACACAGACAGAGAGAATGTCAGTCTTAGTCACTGTTCACTTATCTCACAGGTAAGACACATTACCCAATATCTATAACTCTCAGGACAGAAGGTTAATTTAGATACACAGTTTAAGAAGTTTTAGTTCCTTCATGGTCAGTTGGTTCTGCAGCAGGGCAGCATGTTGGAAGTGCATGGGTAGAGAATGTTGCCTAATTAAATGAAGCCAGGAAGCAGGAACAAATAGAGGAACTGGGCATTGAAGTCTACTACTCCAGGAGAGCCCGCAGTGACTGGCCTGCTACAACCAGGCTCAAGACCCAACAGCACACTTAGTCCTTCAGTGCTTCATGATGCAATCACAGTTCAAACAGAAAGCTTTGTGAGGACATTCTTCAAGTAGACCATGACAGGGAGAGAGTGGGAAGAGGGAGGAAGGAAGGAAGGGAGGGAGGAAGAGAAGGAGGGAGGGTGAGGAAGGGACAGGGAGGGAGGGAAAGAGGGAAGGAAGGAGAGAGGGAGGGAAAAAGAGAAAGAGGAAAAGGGATTAGAGTACAATGAAATGAACTAGAGCAAATTATTCCTCATAGCACATCATTTGTGTGGCATTCCTTATCTTAGCCAATTTTCATTTCCTTTTCTCTCTCTAGCATAGGATTTCAGTTAGAAAACATCTGTATTATACTTTTATTGAAGATATTTATGATACCACAGCTTTAATGATAAAATAGACTTGGCTGTCATTTTGTCATTATAAAAAATATTTTTTCATCTTTTATTCACAGTTCTCTTATGAAAATGAAGTCTTAGGAATAAAGAAGGTAGGGCTGGCCAGGGAGCTCAGAAGATTAAAGCACCTGCTGAGGCAGACGCAGGCCCCGGAGATTCGGTCTCTGGTGTGCCATGCCTGCCGGACCCCTGGGGCACGCTGAGATGGGCATTGAGACTGGGAGCCCTGGCGTGCCCCTGCAATCCCAGCACTTGGAGGCTGAAATCACTATGAGTCTGATCTGTGTAGTGAGACCCTGTAGACCCTATACCAAGTATATGAAAAACAAAAAGAAAGAAGGAAGCTAATTCACTGCCGTGTCACACACGCCTATTGATCACTGCAAGGAAGAGGAACGTGCCCTCGCAGCCTGTCTCATGGCATACAGATTTCGTCCTCTTCCTTTGGGTAAAAGAAGAATAGTAAGATGTACTTTATTTTATTCATTCTGAAAATACATAAAAGCACACTTCCTGTATCAAAACGGACAGGTGAAGTTCCCCCTTGGCACAATCATGAGAAAAAGAGTAGAATTGTGACTCTCAGCTGGGACGTACACGGAGGTGTGGACTTTTTTTTTTTTTTTTTTTTCTTTTTTGTAGTTTAAGGAAGACTCTACAGGATGTCCAGGGTCTCACTACTAGACCGGACTCATAGTGATCCGCTTATTTGCAGGCTCCCAAGTGGTGGGATTTCAGGTGTGTGCCACCATGCTCAGTCTCAATTGCCTTCTCAGCCCAGCCCACCCCCGTGGGGAGGGGGGCCGGCATGGCAGGTGTAGAAATTGTTGGAACATTCACCTGAAAATGGAACGTCATCATTCATGATTGTTTCTTTTATGGACAGGTATTAGTGAAAATACAGCTTGCCACATATACCCACACATGAGCCTACATCTTTTTTTTTTTCAAGCCATGACCATTTATTTCGGATCACAAAACTTGAGGTACACACCTAACATAACCTTCTCATACTATTTAAGTGCAAATAAAGTTTATTTTCAGGGCATCAGTGCAGTTAAGTTAGAATTATATAAATAAACTTATAATGCCATTCTTAAAGTATTATAAATAGATTATATTGAGAATAAACTTAAACATTACTTCTTTTTTTTCCTTTTAGGACTAAATCTTAAAGAAAGTTGTTGGGGGGGCCACAGAGTGGTGGTTATTAAATCACAGAATAAAACCTCACTGGAAGGCACATGGAAGGGGAAGCATTCTGAGCCATGCATCCTCACCTTTTCCCTCAGGCTAGCGTAGTCTTTAGACTGAAATTTTAGAGCAATTTTCTGCTTTGCATGGGATTTTTGTTTTAAAAGGGAAAATACTTCTTTTATAAAACAAATGGCAGGGAAGTATAGGACTAAGTCATATTTTAAAAAATAATACAATCCCAAGTATTGCTGAAAGAAGTAATATTCTACACCCATGATATAATCTTTCAAAAATTAACAGTCATTAAAGTCACTAAGAGATTCCTAAAAATATTTAACATTTGATTTATTTCTGAGAGTGACACAGTTATTTCCTTTCTCTGACTTGGATTATTTCTTTGGGCCATGCTGATACCTACAGTGAGTTTATACATATTGTGAGTTTATGTATATTCCCTACTAGTTTCTTTGACTTAGCACAGAGCTTCTTTAGAGAAAAGGCCTTTGCAGGATAATTTCCCCATTGCAGTATTGTCAGGTTCCCATTTCAAGTAGTCTCCCAAGTGGGTCTGCTGTCACGTGGAAGCACACACACAGAAAGCTGTGTGGAGGTATCATTCAAGTGGCCTGGTGTGTTCCTGCCCTCGTATTTGTCGTTTGTTTGATGCTTTTCTCTCTCGGGTAACAGAAAATGGATCTAATGTTTGTGAACTAATTTGAATATTTCTTTTTTCTTGCACATGCATGTTTTAATGGTGTGGAGGCACCAAAGGATTACGCTCAAATGTCAGCACTATTTCAATGAATAAGAGTGTTTAGTGCAACTATTGCAAACAGTCTATTTCTTTGCAAATACAGTAAAGCTTCAAAAAGACCTCTTGTAGCCATAGCAACATAACCACAAGCTGCTCAATTTTAGGCTTTCTTTCTTATATTCTATTCCCTCTCCATTTTGTAGAAAATTAGAAGCTAATGGGACACAGCTGCCATCACTTTGGTTTGCTTATTAAGCTAAATTCAAATTCTGTCTTGTTTTATTCATTTAATTAATAGGGCATCCAATTTTTACATTCTAATATTTGAAATGGTGAGATTTATAAGAAAGCTGCAAAAGAGGAATTTTTACAAGATATGCAGGAAAATTTCAGGCAGCACTTTTGATTATTTTGTTTAAAATCTTTCATAAATAAAATATCTTAATCTATAACATATGGTATTTTCATTTAACTAAGATCTAGTTATTAAGATCTACACAAAAGAAAATTCTATTGATGAAATTTGGGTAATGCAGTCCTGAGATCAATTTTTAGGTCTACTGTAGTAATATGATAACTATAACCACCGTTCTTTATGTTACAGCAACAGATTAAGTGGTTTTATGCTTACAAACTATATTTAAAATGTATATCTCAAAAATATTATTTGTTTTTAATTCTGAAGTTCAATATGAAAGTTTCATGTGTATTAGAAGCTAGATGTATATTTATACCTATGTTTGGAGTTCATGACTCTCATAGTTTGGAATTCTGAAAATATCTATTTTTTATTTAATCATTATTTTTTACATTATGAAATAGACTATTGATTTATGTTTGTATTTTAGGGAAGGGTCTCCAGAGTGTTCAGGGTCTCACTACTCGGTAGGACTTGTAGTGATTCGCCTGTTTACAGCTTCCCAAGAGATAGGATTACAGCCTTGCACCAGTCTCAACTGCCTTCTCAGTGTGCCCCATAGGCGGGGCTGGCATGGCAGGCCCAGAAATCAAGGCTCCAGCCCCTGCACTTGCTTGCAGGTGCTTTAATCCTCTGAGCTATTTGGCTGGCCCTCTATATTTAATTTATCCTTTTAATGCTGGTTAGACCTGTACACTAAGTGGAGACTCACTCTCTTTATTCAGTCATTCCTGTGCTTGATCAGTCAACTCCCCAAGATGTACTCAAATATTTGCTGAAGACAATCATACAGCTAGATATTACCAATATGGGTGTGTAATAAAATACAAGTTTTATACATAGAGACACATGTAATATTGGAAATATAATTTCATAGACATAAAATTATACAATATATATGGTGCAAATGAACCATATTTGAGAAAAACATATTTAGTAGAACATACAAAGATGCAAATAGGTAATGTTAGTTACTGCAGGAATAGGGCAGGTTTGGGGCAGCAACTCTAAGGAGCTAATGCATAAATTCTGCAGAAGGGTAACACATGATCCCACTGCAGTTGCAAAGCATGGTGGCACGCAAAACGATAAGTATGAGAAATTGCAGTTTGTCCTTTTTAGTTCTTCCTGGACCTCTATTAATGTCAAAGCATGCTCTATTGTGTGAAAATCTGGGCAGGGATTTAATCTTAAAGGCATTTCCAAGAATTGGTTGTACATCTGTTCAACAACCCTAATTTGAAAAACAAACCAGTAATTATTGTGTCTCCTGTATTCATTGGCGTGATGCTACCCCATTTAGGTGCCATATCTGATCAGCTTTATTATTAGCTCAATGTGACATGTAAGAAAGCAGAGGCTTAGGAGGTTAGGGGAACATCTGAGCTGCTTAGTGGGCAGAGACACATCTACCCAGCTTCAAAGTATGTTCTCCAAGGTGTCATCCCCTAGCCACTTCCCTGGAGATCAGAGTTTTTGAAACAATGGAAGCAGTAGAAGAGAAGAGATCAAGAAGGATAGGGGTAAAGATCTGCAGTCACACCCAAGTGACAGTTGCAGGGAAGGCCTTGTCTTTAAGGTGCCATTAGGTAAGAAACATGAAAAATGTGTAACTCTCCTTGTTAACAGACATTTTGGAAGCCTCAGGCTTTCTTCTTTTAACCTTCACTAAAGTGACTGATTCATTACACTTGGCCCCTTCAGTGGACTGTACTTTGAGCGCAATTCTAATTACACTTAAATATTCTGGTAACTTCCCTGGAGCCTTAACTCTTACAGCACTCTATAATCAATGATATTATGACACTTACCTATCATGCAGTATCTTTTCCTATGCTTTTTTTTGTATTTGGTAAACCATTTTGAGCGGGGCCATACCACATATATATGATGTGTTTCCACTTACAATACCTAACATGCGGAAAGTTGCCATATGACTTTTTTAATATAGAAACTTCAGAGAAAAATTCCACAAGGTAAATATGGATCTATAATAGTAGATTTAGACACAAGGAAATCACAAGTGTCAGGCATATAATAGAACTTTACTTGAAAATGTAGAAAAAGGCAAATGTGATGGTCAGATAAGCTTCTTGCATTAACACCTGGAAAGGAGTCCTCAAGTGAAGGCATAATCTCAGGTTTGAAAGACAGCATGTTGTTTGTATTTCTCAGTAGACAGGTCACAGTCCAATTCTGGGTTTTATGGGCTGGGTGCATATTCCCATCGCTAAAGGGAGAAAGAACTGATTGAAAGACTTTTGTTCCAAGACCAGTCATAAAAGTAATTGGAGGGTGGGCAAAATAGCTAGGCAGATTAAAGCACCCGCAAGGAGGCACAGTGGGCAAGGATTTGATTTCTGGACCCCAGCACCATCCCTGGGGCACACTAAGACAGTGACTGAGACTGCACATGGTGGCGCAAGCCTGCAATCCCAGCTCTTGGGAGGCTGTAAACAAGAGAATCGCTCTAATTATGTTCTAGCAGTGAGACCCTTGAAGACCCTGTAGACTCTTCACTAAAATATGAATAAATGAATAAATAAATAAATAAATAAATAAATAAAATACTTTGGCACAATAAACCAGCTACTGAGAACAAAAGCCAGACTGAGATAATAGAGTAAGTGAATAGTTAAGCAACTTGTAACAATTGCAAATTTGGTCTCATGAAAAAGACAGAGGCCAAAATTATTATTTTTTTTTTTTTTTGCAGAACCAGAGATTGAACTCAGGCCTTTGTGCTTGCCAGGGAAGCACTTATTTCCCTGAGCCATCTCCCTGGCCCTTACAGAGGCCAAATTTCAAAAGTAGAAGAGTTTGTATAAGCATGCCATAAGTCCAGAGTATCTGATCATTGTATGCAGTTAGAAGACCTCAAAACTGCATGTATGCACATCAATGGATAGCTTCTACCTACATTTCCCTGGTGGTACAAACAGTGGAAGCCAATGGATCTCAGGTTTCTGGCCTGCAACTCCTCATTTCCTGGAGAATCAGATGATGACTAATATTCAGCATTGAATCCATGAAGGATTAAGAAAGTGGTGGGAAAGGTAGCTTTGCTGATTGGAACTTACATCTCATTCAAGCAATTGCTTACTAGATTAAAAGTAAACTAAACAGAAGCCCTCAAATTTTACCAACGGTGGATATCCAATATGCTTGTACAACATACACTGCCCCATTGAGATATGATTATGAATTTTTATATATTTCCTGGTCATAATGGGTCCTAGATTCTGGGATAAAGTGGGTCCTAGAATCGGTAAATTAAGAGGATGAATTTAGGGGCCATTTTCTAAGTTAGAGAAATTCAAGAATATGATATTGAACAAATTAGAATGCTTTCATTGGAATATAACATTTTAACATGCTTTCTTCACTGAGGTTTTAGCCTGGTGTATTGCTGGATCTTCTTTTGTTCCTCTTAGCTTTTCTCTTGTTTTGCATGATGACTGAAAGTAAGACTTACAAATAATCCGCTTTAAAAGCTTTTATCTCAAATTCTTTCCGTAAATCATTAGCTTCTTTAGCCACACAGTATGACAAACTACATCCAGTAATTTTTTTCACATGATTTTATAGAAGAAGAAATAGCAATGAGACAGTTTCAAATCAAATAAGTAGAACAGATTCAATATACATTACATATTGTTTTCTTTTTTTAAAATTTTTCTTTTATTGATGTACAAATATAAATGAGATAGTTTTAAGATACCTTGACAAGATGGATTTGATAAATTAATACATTGCAAACTCTTTTCATAATGTATTGGTATCATAGAAGGTGCATACATGATATTATACCTATAGACATTATTATAGCATATGTCTCTTATCAGTAAAGTAAGAGGGTAGCTGTGTGCACATCTTATTTCTTATATCTGAATTACGTCAAATATTCAATAATTAATACTTTCTACGTTTTTATTTTCCTAGTGGTTGTCCATTGTACTAGATGCCGACATAATATCCTGTCCAACCACCATTAGTGCAAATCTTGCCTCTCATAGAATTATGTAGAAGGAGAGCGTTATCTATCCCAACTGTAATGTTCTACACACACATCATGATTCCTAACTTCTGTACCACTTCCTTTGTCTACACCTGTCAAAGATGCCACTCCATTGTCATTCAACTTATTTAGGGCGACACAATCCAACACAGCCCAGCATTCCACAACAATACTGAGTTATTCCAAGAAGTTGTCGACCATAGCCATTTATAGCTCAACTTATTATTATGGCCCCATGGTGTATACTTCATTTTTATTCTTTTCTGATAGATTGTTAGGACCTAGATAGAGCAAGACTTATATACCAACACATGTACTTTCTGTTTCTTATGAGGTCAGTGAAGTCCCCTCAGGGTTTATCTTGTAGTCGTGTTCCTTATTCTGTAGATCCTTCGTCTGTGTCATCCATGTGGATGAGTCACGGCCAATGCTTGAAAAGTTTGCTCTCCATGAGAGCCTGAGAGGAAGGTTTCGCTCCATGTGACTCTCCCCAGGCACACTATAGATCATCAGTCTCTTTCCTCTGTGGCTCCATAATCTTGTTCAGAAAATTTGGAGCTCAACTGAGTTTCATGATGTTGCAGTACAGGTTCTCCTATGCCCTGAGTCCTCGCTGACCTTGAAAGGCTAGGACCAAAATGGTGGCTGGGCTTGTGGCTCTTCTATTTCTCCAGTTTTGATCTGTGAACTTAGATTGTTAACCATCCAGAAGAAAAGCTGATTAGTATCCTGCAGCATATGCCATTCACTTTGCCTTGTCTGACTCAATTGTTTTTAGTTGTTGTTGCACATTTGTATTTCTGCTTTTTGCTTCTTATACTAGGGAGACTATACGATATTTACACTTGTGTGTCTGGTTTATTTCACTTATGAGTATATATTCAAGTGGCATCCACTTCAGTATAAATGCTTCAAACTTATCATTCTTAATAGCTGAGTGATACTCCATTATATAGAAATACCACATCTTTTTCAACCATTCTTCATGTGATGGACATCTTGGTTGTTTCCAAGATTTTGCTATCACACATTGTGCTGCTATAAACATAGGTACACATATATCACTATGATACAATGTATCCAGATGCTTTGGGAAAATTCCCAGTAGGGGGATAGCCGGCTTGAATGGGATTTCTAGTCCTACTCTTTTGAGGAGTCTCCACACTGATCTCCACAATGGTTGCACCAGTCTACATTCCCACCAGCAATGGATAAGTGTTCCCTTTTCTCCACAACCTCTCCAACATTTGTTGTTGGTTGATTTTCTTATGATAGCCATTCTTTCTGGAGTATCTCAGTATTGTTTTTATTCGCATTTCACAGATGACTAGCGATGTGGAGCATTTTTTCATATATTGGTTCGCTTCTTTAATTTCGTCCTCTGAGAAGTGTGTATTCATCTCAGATGCCCATTTCTGAATTGGGTCTTTGAATTTGAGGGCCCTGTTATATCTTAGTTCTTTATATATTCTAGACAGTAGTCCTCTGTCTGATTGCTTATTAGTCAGGATTTTTTCAAAGTTTGTGGGTTGTCTTTTCACTCTGTTGACAATTTCTTTTCACATGCAGAAGCTCCTTAAGAAGAGTTGATCCTAGTTGATGATTCTTTCAAGTGCTTCCCGTGTGAATATATGTTTGCTCATGAATTCTTTACTTACCCCTATGTCTTCAAGAGTTCCTCCTACTTTCTATTCCAGGAGATTGAGTGTTGCTGTTTTAATGTTTAGATCTTTAATCCATTTTGACTTTAACTTAGTGCATAGTCAAGTTTTAGTTTTCAGCATGTAGAAAGCCAAGTTTTCCAGCACCATATGTTAAAGAGACTATCCTTCTTCCAGTAAGTATGATTGGCCCCATTGTTGAAGATCAGGTGCCTGAGTATGTTTCCAGAGTCCTCTGGGTCTTCTAATCTATTCCATTGATACTTAGGTCTATTTTGTTGCCAATACCATGTTGATTTTATCACAGTGGCTTTGTAGTATAATTTCAAGTCAGGAATTGTGATGCCTCCTGCCTTGTCTTTATTGGCCAAGATTACCTTTGCTATTCTAGGTCATTTGTGGTTCCAAATAAATTTTAGGAAATTTACCCTCTATGTCTGGGAGGTACATTGGTGGCAATTTGATAGGGATTGGATTAAATCTTTACAGTAATTTTGGGAGTATGGCCATCTTCACGATGTTGGTTCTTCCTATCCAGGAGCATGGAATATCTTTCCATTTTCTGAAATCCTCTATAATCTCTTTTCTTAGGGTGTTGTTATTTTCCATGAAAAGATATTTGAATTCCTTGGTTAAGTGAATCCCAAGGTATTTCATTTTCTGCAGTGCTATTGTAAAAGGTATTGTTTCTTTTTCAGTGTGCTTGTTATCTTTGTAGAGGAATGCTATTGACTTTTGAATGTTGATTTTTGTATCCTGCTATGCTCCTGAATTTCCGTATGAGTTCGAGTAGTTTCTTGGTGGAATTTTTGGTGTCTTCCAAGTAAAGTATCGTTTCATCTGCAAATCATGATAATTTAACTTCTTCTTTACCTATTGTTATTCCCTTTATTTCTCCCTCTTTTCTAATGGCTGTTTCTAAGGATTCTAAGACTATATTGAATAGGAGGGGTGATGGAGGACATCCTTGTCTTGTACCTGATTTAAGAGTAAATGATTTCAGTTTTTCCTATTTAGGATTATATTAGCTTTTGGATTGTCATAGATGGCTTTTATCCAGTTAAGATAGAGTCTATCTATTCCAATTTTCTGTAGGACCTTGAGCATCACTGAGTGTTGACTTTGTCAAAAGCTTTCTCTGCATCAATTGAGGTGATCATGGGGGTTTTAGATTTCAGTCTATTAATATAGTGTGTTACGTTTATAGATTTTTAAATATTGAACCACCCTTGCATTCCAGGGATGAATCCTACCTGGACATGGGGTATGATCTTGATGATTTGTTGTATTCTATTTGCCAGGATTTTGTTGAGTATTTTTGCATCTATGTTCATGAGGGATATTGTCCTGTAGTTCTCCTTTTTGGTTGTGTCTTTCCCTGTTTTGGAATCAGTATTATACTTGCCACCAGAAATAATTTTGGGAGGAATGCTTCCTTTTCAGTTTCATTGAAGAGTTTGTGGAGTGTGGGGATTATATCTTCTATAAATTTCTTGTAGATTTCAGCTGTGAGTCCATCAGGATCTGGACTTTTCTTTGTCGGTAGGCTTTTTAATTACGTTTAGTATTTCATTGGCTGTTATTGGCTTATTGAGAGTTGTTATATCTTCTTGATTCAGGTTTGGTAATTTGTACCTTTTGAGGAATCTGTCCATTTCTTCTTTGTCTTGTATTCTATGAGCGTAAAGATTCTTGAAGTAACTATTGGTAATCTTCTTAATTTCCCCTGGGTCTGTGGTGATTTCACCCTTTTCTTTCATTATTGCAAGTTGTTGAATTTTTTCTTGCCTCTTTTTGATGAGGTTGGTAGTGGCTTATCAACTTTATTTAGTTTTTCAAAGAACCAACTTTTTGATTTGTGGATTCTTTGAACTGTTTTCTTCATCTCAATTGAATTAATTTCTGCTCTGATCTTTATGATTTCTTCCCATCTTTGCACTCTGGGTTTTGTTTGCTGTTCTTTTTCTAGTTGTTGGAGGTGCAACATTTGGGTGCTAATTTGTTCCCATTCTGTTTGCCTAATGTGTGAGTTCATAGCTATGATTTTCCCTCTAAGAACTGCTTTCATCGCATCCCATAAATTCCGGTAAGTTGTACTTGAATTTTCATTGAATTGTAGATATTATTTAATTTTTGTTGAATTTCTTCTGTGACTCATTGATTGCTAAGTAGGGTTTTGTTTAGTTTCCATGAATTTATTGGGTTTTTCTGGTTTCTTTTGTAATTTATTTCCAGTTTCATTGCACTGTGGACAGATAATACGCATGGGATTATTTCTATTTTCTTGCATATACTTACGAATGACTTCTGGACTAGTATGTGGTCTATTTTGGAAAATTACCCATGTGCAACTGAAAAAAATGTGTATTCAGCTGTGGTTGTGTGGAACATTCTGTATGTGTCCACTAGATCCATTTGTTCCAAGGTCTGGTTCATTTCTGCTACTTCCTTGCTAATTTTTTGGCTGGTTGATCTATCTTTTTGAGATAAGGGTGTGTTAAGGTCTGCTATTAAGATTGTGTTCTTAGACATTAAGATTTTCATGTCCCTTAAGATTTGTCTATAGTTGGGTGCTCCTGTGTTTGGTGCATAGATATTTGTGAATGTTACTTCTTGCTCTTGAATTTATCCCCTGACCAATATATAGTAGCCTTCTCTGTGCCATTTGATCATTCTTGGTTTGATGTTGAGACTGTCTGAGAACAGAATTGCTATTCCTGCTTTTTTCTGAGGTGCTGGGGCATCTAGTATCATTTTGTATCCTTTGACTTTGAGCTTATGAATGTCCTTTTAAGTGTGTTTCTTGTATACAGCATATTGTTGGATTTTGTTTCCTCACCCACGGAGCCAGTCTATTTCTCTTAATTGGAGAACTGAGTCCGTTTACATTGATAGTAATAATTGCAATGTACTGACTTATGTTTGTCATGACATTTACCTACTGGTGTTTAGTCCTTTGTAACCTGTGTTTAATTGTCTGTCCTGTTTAGTGGCTTCCTTCCATTCTCATTCATGGAGTTCTGGTCATTGTTGTCTCTCTCTAGAACATCTTTCAGCAGCCTGTGAAGGGATGGCTTTGTCATCATGAAATTCTTTAGTTGTTCTTTGTCATGGAAGTATTTCACTTCTCCATCAAACTTGAAAGAGAGTTTTGCAGGGTATAATAATCTGGGCTGGAATTTGTTTTATACAGGACTTGAAAAATTCTGCTCCATGTTGTCCTTGCCTTTATTGTTTGTGTGTAGAAGTCGGCTGTAATTCTGATGGGCTTTCCTTTGAATGTGATTTGCTTCTTCTCTTTAGCAGCTTTCAGTATATTATTTTTGTGTTGGATTTCTCAGATCTTAACTATTATATGTCTCGGTGTGTTTTTACCTGGGTTGAAGTTATTTGGTGTTCTGTATGCTTCAGTTACCTGAATGTTGGATTGTTTCCTCATATTTGGGAAGATTTCTGTGAATACTTCTCCCCAAATTCTCTTTATGTCATTTATATTGACTCCTTCATTTTCATTGATATCAATTATTCTCACATTGTTCTTCCAGGTGTCATCTTGCCGGTGATGGATTAATTTTTCCTGCATTCTCGTTGTTTTTAAGAGTTCCTTTCTCACCTTTTCACTAGCTACCACAACATCTTCAAGATCTGAAACTCTGTCTTTGCTTTCACTCAAATGGTTTTGTAGACTAGTGATTGATATTTTTAGTTGTTATATATCTCTTTGACTGTGTTTCATGTGTTCTATTTCTTTTGTGTATTGCTCATTTAAGGAATCCATCATATTTCTGATCTCCTCATATTTTTATCCATGTCTTCTTTAGAGATAGTTATTAATTCTTTTTCTGCAGTGTTTCTTCTAAATTGGGCTTCCTCTGTATATTTCCGGACTTGTTTCTGTATTTCAGATGCTAGGATTTCAAAGAATTCTTTTTTTTTTTTTCCAAAGATTTCTGCTTTGATTTCAGAAATTATTTCTGCTTTCAGTTCCTCATGATCTTTCTGCTGTGTGTCTTTGCTTTAGATACTGTTAATTCATACATTTCAGCTGGAATAGCGCTCTCTGCACTTGTTCTGGGTGAGCATTGTTTTTCCACCCAGTATTTCTGGAATTCATTCTTTATTTCAGATACTATGTATTCAGATATTTCCTTTTTAAATTGGGGAATTACTTCTTTATTTCCTCTATACCTTTCTGCTGTTCTTCCTTTGCTGCTGTATCTGTTAATTCATTCATTGCAGCTGAGCTAGTGTCCTCTGCCCTTACTGGTCGACTCGAGGTCTGGGATTGCACTTTTCCCCTTGTCTTTGTCATTTTGTATAGCACTGATCTTTGACCTTTCTTGTAGAGCTTTGTTGCAGCTATAATCTTAGTTTGTTATGAGATTCAGATGTCAGTCTATTAAGTTTGGGATTATCCAGGTATGCTTATCCTGGTCTAGCTGTTGTGTTCAGTTCCTTTTTGTTGCATCTCCTGTGGTTCCCCTCTGTTGGTTCCCTGTTCAGGCGAACATGAACCAAACTGGGATGCAGAGCAAGTAATGAAAATTCCTACGCTCTAGGCTGGCTTTGGGGCGAGGATCAGGAAAATTGCCAGGGTCAGCCCTCCTGTGTCAGGCAGGTTGCTTTCTACATGGGAGAGCCTGGGCTTTGTTGGGTCTGCTGGGCTCACAAAAGGATAGTGGATGTTCTTTTTCACTGGGTAGGCTGTACTGGGTCAGCCAGCCTGTGCTAGATCCAGGTCTACAGGCCAGAACCCGAGAAGGCTGGGAAAGGTCCCTTTGGTGCAGGGGGCCTAGAGCCCTCACTCACAGGCCAGGCTGCGCTGGGTTTCAGGCCATGTGGTGGGACTGGGGATCACTGAGAAATGTCCCTCCAGCGTGGCAGTCTTGGCGTTCTCACTCCAGACCGACCTGCACTGAGTCTAGGGCCGTGGGGTGGGACCGGCAATCTCTGGGAAATGTTTCTCTGGTGCAGTGGGCCTGAAGCTTTCACTGGGCCATGAGGGGTGGGGTGGCAGGGAATCCCTAGGAAATGTCTCTCCTGCACGGCGGCCTGGAGTTCTACACTCACTGAACTTTGATGCCCAGGGAGTTGGGGAAATTCCCACTCACTCAGCGTTCTTTAAGGCAGGCGATTGGGGAGGTGCTGGTGAGTGGGTCCTGAGGTTTCAGGCCATTCACTCTCTTGGAGGGCTTGCGGGTGGGGGGGGGTCCACAATGGCTCTCCCTCAGACTCACCACATGCTCACTGATCTGAGAAGCCAGGTGAATCGAGCAAATTCTCACTCACTGGGAGAGCTTGGGGCGGGATCAATGAGGCTACTTGAGTCAGTCGCTGTCTCACGCTGGTCTCTCTGGCTGGGTGGCATGGGCAGGATCCAGGAAGATGGCAGAGTCAGCCTCACTGTCTTGGGCCAGTCTCAGGGGCCTGGCGGGTGTGGGAAGGATCCTGCATCCAGTAATTTTAGATTACTTTAGGAAGTATAAAAGCCTCATGCTTCATACATTCTGATATTTTCCAATTTTTGAGACTGAGTTTTACCAAAACAAAAAGAACTTAATAATTGTGACTGTGTAGAAATATCAGAATTGAGTAATGTACAGTAGATATTTTATAAAGCATCTTAAATACATTTCTAGCCTTCATTTATGGGAACTTGTATTTTAGCCAAAGATCATCCAAGTACCCTTATACTAGAGAAGGAACTGGGAACCGAGACTTTCCAGTCAGTGGCTTCTCCAGTCAACAAGGAGATGAAGAAAAAAAGTGTATGACCAGAGAAGATATTTGAGGGATAAAGAGCCTGGAAAAAAGAAGATGAAATTAAAGGAGTAGGTATCTGGCTAATGATAACAGAGCAAGAAGCAGAAAAGCAAAAGCAAGATTTAAGTGAGATTGAGCTCAAAGTTTCACTGTGAATATTTGATTCTTTTGTAATTCTTGTGTGGCAGTTAGATATCTAAAGTTGAAGCATATGAGGCTAATTATCATGCTTTTAAAATATAGGTGAAATAATATTTTGCCTTGTGATGATATTAAATAGAGTTTTTGTAAACATACATGAATGAATTTCTTTCCTCTTTTCTAAGAAAATGACTGTCTTACAATGTCTTTAATATCACCATGAAGCACTTATTAAAATATGTAAACTAGTTTATTAATATTATAATAGTTAGCAAAGCATTTTCAGGACTGAAAAATGTGGTTCACTGAATAATCAAGTGAGTTTCTTATACTATTAGGTATTAAGGGATGGGATGGAAGATGAAGCTTTGGAATTTCAGTTAGGTATGACAATTATGTGTTTTATAGCTCTATGTTTCCTATGTAAGTGTGCTAGATCAACAACTAATTTTCAGAAATGATCATATACTTGAAAAGGGAAAGAACATGTATATTTAAAAAGGTAAAATAGTACAAATAAAGGACTATATTAAACATCTGTAGTAGTCAAAAGAATGCAAAACAAAAATTAAATACAATACTTATGAAGTGTTCAGTGTTCCTTTAATTTTGCCCAAGTGGCACAGCTCTGAGATTATCATCATCAGTAGTGGCAGCAAAGTAGGTTATGGATAAGCAAAGTAGAGCTAGACAGAGTAGTTAAGCCACTTGATTTTTCAACTACACAATCAAATGACAGGCCCAGGTCAGAAATCCTGTTCCAGGACTTTCTGCCTCATCTTATTTCACCACATGGAAAGTTTTCTTCCCCTGGATTTGTTTTCATGCAGTGCCAAAACAGAAGCCAACTGTAGGGCCAATAGGCAGTACTGCAGAGGGGCTCCCCGCTGGAGGAATGCTACTGAATGATGCAACTTACTGATGCAGAGATGCAAGACACTGCTTTTGTTGTTTTGATTTCTTTCTTTTTTTTTTTTTTCTTTCCTTTTAAACTTATCTCACAACAAACTATCTCAGATTCACTGCAAGTGTTATTTGTCTACATTACTAAAACATTTGAGCTCAGAAGTGCCAGTTACTGTGCATGTGTGTGTGTGTGTGTGTGTGTGTGTGTGTCTGTATGTGTGTGTGAGTGAATGTGTCTCTGTGTGTGTATTTGTCTCTAGTTTTATCTCATCACAAATCTATTTAACAAGTAGGCCCCACCATATTCTTCATTTACATCATTTTCAAATTATTATTTCCTCAATTAGGGAACTCTACTGCCCTTCAGTAATTCCAAATCTGAGCACCTGGGATCCAGACTTCAACATGGGCCTTTAGTTATTAGAACTCACTATTCTCTAAAGCCAGTGTCTTAGTTACTCTTCTCTCATTGTTGGGGCAAATGCTTGACACCCAAATTGAAGGAAGGAAAGGTTTATTTATCTCACAGTTACTGGAGGGTTCCATCTATATTCCACTGGCTCCAAGGCAGACAGTAGTTCATGTGGCACAAAACAAAGAGCAGAGGAGAAGCAGCAGCTGTGGCATCCGCGGAGCTTCTACACTGACTGAGAAGACTGGCTCTCCGCAGCGAAGATTGTAGCTCCTCCAAGTGTGCGGCTGTGAAGATCAAACTCCTCCAGAGACTGGGACTTCGCCATGGAAGCAGGGCAAGCCAGGAAGCCTTCCTCAATTGCTTTATATACACTTTTGTGCTGAGTCACTCTAGGGAGGCTTGTAGTCCTATAACTGAACCTATCACACCCCAGTGCTGACTGAATAGCCCCCAGGTCGGGCTCTGCCCACCTCTGCCCACTCCGAGAACAGCCAGAGCTGATTTAGCCAAGTTGACACAAGGAATCAACTAACACAGATAGTAACAAGGAAATTTTGTCTTCTGAATCTGATAGACAATTCTTACATAAGATCAACAACTATCTACAGGGCCTCAATTATTTTTCACAGATTCTGCTCATGAAGGCAGTAGTTATGGGAAAGTGTAAGAAATTTAAAGAGTATTATCAAATATATGCCTTTGGAAAACCAGAAAAGACCTGACCATATTGAGCACAGAAGTCTAATTGAGGAGCCACTTGGCAGTGGTGGGCTTGATACTTAATTGGTGTGACCAAGCATCAAACTTGGCAAAACACAGCAGGGTTAGATGTACCCAGAAAAGAGCTGAGTGATTTTTCTATAATTCAGTCAAAGAAAATGCTGTAATAGCTCACTTCTGAGAGGTATACTGCATTTATAAATCTTTAAATAATTTTTATAGTATTCAGTAAGGTAAAGTTGAGATAGGACTGTGAACTGCCAAATAGTCATCCCACACACAGTTCTGTTGTGCACTGGCTGGTCCTTATGTTGACTTCACTTGGACTCAATCTTAATGAGTAAGGGAAGGTGGAGAGGGACGTGAAGTGTGATCATGACTTCACCAGGAAGTACCTACAACGAAATCAAATCTGACCTCAGTTACATGAACTAGGCCACTGCAGAGTAACAAAGCCATTGTTTTCAATGGCTTTGTTACTCTGCAGTGTTTCCAGTACAGTACACATACAGAGGATTTGAGGAAAATTTTGACATTTCCAACTCTTTTGTATTAGGTGGATAATTTCAGAAGATATAGAGCACATGATAATTTGAATAGGAAAGATTAAATAATTATTGTTTATTCAGATGAAATCAATTACCAAATGGGCACCAAAGAGAATGCTAAAGAAAATCCATGATGGAGTGAGAGGGGCATATGCACTGAGTCATATCCCCCTATAAATACATACTAAAGCTTCAACTTCAAGACAACTCTGTTTAGAGACTGTGTCTTTATGGAGGTCATTATGGTAAGACCACAAGAATGGGATCCTTAGCAATATTGATAGTGTCCTTAGGAAAGAGCTGGTTAGGACATAGATCATACTCACAGAAGAAAGACCACAGGAAGTTGCCTGAGAAGCAGAAAGAGAACCTGCACCAGAAATCAAGTTTTCTGGCATGTTGGTCATGGGCTTTTAGTCTGTGTAACTGTAAAGAAATTAATGTCTGTTGTTAAGGCCACCCCTTGCATGCTTTGTTATAGTGGACAGAGTTAACTAATACCATAACCAAGGAAAGAACCTCCATGGAAAGGGAAGAGGATTGCTAGGGGATTTTAAAATCCTTAGGAGAGTATGTGCTGAGCCTACTGGATGGCAAAAGAATTTTCTGCACAGTTGTGAAGTATAGCTACCCGTTATTTTGATGGCTAAGGCCAGTGATCAGGAAATAGCATGCAGGAGGGCCCCAAAACTTCATGAGAATCTAGTATATGGGGGCTACTGAGTAGGAGACATAAATATTGAATGACAACGGGACTTAGACATAAAATCTACTGAAGTTTCTGGTAAGACACTAGTTGGGTTAATTGTGAAATTTGTGCAATCGTTAACAGTACTACTCAAAGCTCAAAAGCAGTGAATTCCACTGAGCATCATATGTACCAGTTCAACTTCACCAGAATAAGAAGGAAGAAAAGTACACAGAAACTATAAAAAAAAAAGAACCACAAACTTCTCCATCCTCTATTTACACCCTACTGAGGATGAAGAGAGAAATGTTTCAGTAACACTAGCAGACAGTGATAGAGTACAGTGAAAGTATTGATGTCACTGAGGGAGACTGGCTGGCACTAAGCACTCAGCACCAGTTATTTCCTTAATTAAATCTAGGTAACATGGCCAAGATTCAGGAGAGATTGTTTTCATAATACACTCATACCGTTTCCTCAGCTGATTGCCCCAGTACTCAGATGTGCCAGAGCAAAGCTCTGTCAGTCCACAAGCAGGTGAGCTGCCTCCAGGTTTGCCCATGGAAGTGTGACCACCTGCTTGCCAGAAAACTCCACCCCAAGATATCCCAGGGTTGTTTATTCTCTCACCAATTTCTTGAACATTTCTCAGTCTTAATCTCCCTTCAGTTGCACTACAGATTTCACTTAGACAGTTCTGAGAGTACTGTTTGTAGTTTACCCAAGCCATGCATCATTTTGTACACAACACAAGCACATTTAGAAGTTTAGCATCTGTCTTCCTTTTCAATAATTCAGTGAGATTTTGAATTCAAGAAAAGCTCCAGCACAAAGCACCTCCTCTTTAAAATTTCTTCCTTGGTAACATACGTGGGTGTTGTCCAACAAGTTATCCTAGGTTCTAACATTTTTGAAAGTCTATCTTGGGAGGAAACTTTCAGGTTACCCCATAAAATGTTCTTGGGAGAGTATCCTCAGATTCACTTGTCTCTTCTTTGAAAAACTCTACAATTCATGTTTTATTTCCATTTATGTTTATAAAGTCAATAATTACATACTCTTAATAATCACCTTATTCATAAAAGGGGGGAATTTTGGGACCCTCATTATGAATCTGTCTGTTTGGAACTATACAGAAAATATTATTGATATGAATGAATATAATAACATTGGTAATGCTAATTGTGTCTTATAGTGTGCAGTTAATGTAATTTTTAGTGGTCAAATATTTAGGTAAAATATATGGGTAGGACAACTACATCTTACAAAATACAGGTTTCTTAGCAGCTAATTCATTACAGAACACACACTTGAAACATTTAGTAAATCCATTTTCAAGGATGTCTAGAAACTTTGTCCTAGACACTGTTTGCCTTTGTTTTACAGTTAAAAGTTCAAAACATTTGCAGCCCAAATATTTGACGACTTCGTGTACACACATTCCCCAAATGCTTGTATTTTGTTTGCATTGAAGACTCAGCATGAAACAATGCCTGTTGTTTAAATTCCCTTAAAATATCTAGAAAATGCTTTGGCACTGGCTCCCATCTATGCATGAAATAGATGTGCACACACACATTATTTTATCTCTTTCAGTTGAGTTCTTTGGGGATCTTGTTAAAGCTACATGAGGCCAACTGAGGCTCAAAGTGGAGAAAAGCCATATGTGAAGCTTGCTACCTTGTATAACTAGATGGAAAACAGAAGATTATGAAACTGTACTAAACAACAGCTTTATAGGTCAAGATGCTCCTGTACTGCTGCTAAGAAAGGTACATTTTTCAGGGTGCCTCTGATGATACCAGCATATTTGTAAAGCCATTTTTACTGCAAAAGCACCTGACAGAATAAAGAAATACTTATACTTACCTCTCATTCTGAGTGTGTCAGCAGTTTTATATTTTAAAAATGTCCTTGCCCCACAAGCCTTTCCCAGGAGACCCATCACATGTAGATAATGGCAAAGAGCTTGGTAAAAGTAGTGGCTGAGGGAATTCAGCACTTGTACAGTGTCATCCCTCTCATGTTTCTCCAATAAGGTAGAAGACATAAATATTAGCTATATTTAAACTCACCATCTTGCTTTGGATTTTTATGGATGCTAAGCCTCTAGGCAGTGCTCTGATTTGTTTTTGTAACCTCATTTACCATTAGCAGCAATAAAATGTAATTACCTAGAGACATCAAATATTAGTGATGCCTTGACCTGCCAAGCAACAGTATTAAAAGCTGCTATGGCTATTAAATCTTTTCAAAGCTCTTGGATAAAAGGTTGTTTCTACTCACTATTGGTGCCTGTGTGTAATATAAATTAAATATATTTCATTTAACTTTTTAAAAAATGTATTTGGTACAGGATCTCACTACACAGCTCAGACTTGTAATCATCCTCCTGTTTTCAGCCTCCCCAGCTCTGGGATTATAGGCATTGCTCACCACACCTGGTCTCAATATGGTTCACTTAAATTCAGGCAGGACAACATTTGCCCCATGTGGACAAGCAATTTTGAATAAACCTGCATTTTGAGTTTTCAGATGAGGCAAAATTAGCATTACACTAACCACCAAGTCAATTATATTGCTCTGAATACTATTTTATGAAATCTTCATGTTTGAAGACAGCTAAATAAGTTCTCCTGGATGATTTACATTTTGCAAAGAGCCATTACATGTTGATGATTTTAGCAAAAGTTTTCTGTTGCAGTGGAAGAGTACTGATCTATCTGTTTGCATCATCAAATTACATAGATTAGATACTGAAAAAATCTCTCTGAAATCAACATTAATTTCTTGATTCAAATGTGAGAATAGATATGAACTATTCTGAGTGATTTTTGTTAAGCAATTTGAGATGTTTATTTTTACCACAATATATGGAGCTCATTGTACTTATTAGCTGCAACAAGTAATTAATGGTCTGTATCCATGAAGATTAAGGACCATTGATTGATCAATGACATCAAGCACAGTGTGTGACAGATCATTGTAAATTTAGAAAACCTAAACAAAAATAAAAATGAATTACACATGAACAAATTATTCCAAATGGTAAATTATTCCAAATGGTAAGTATAAAATAGTAATTATCTATAGATTTGTGGTCAACTGAACTAACTAATTCAGATATAAAGTGGTATTCCATGGAGATACGGTATACTACATAGCTTTTCCTGTTCGCAGTTCATTCTGTATTTCTATAAATGCTTAAACCTCATTAGAAAGTAGGAGCAAAATTCATTATGTCAGTCCTTTGACGTAAAGGACAAAGGTTGTACTATTTTCTAAGGAAGTTATTTGCTACATTTTTTAATACATGGAAATACCTAAAATATGAGTTACCTCTCCAGTAAACCAAGACAGGTTTCAAACTGACAAGGTAAAGTTTTTCTAACTTCTTAGGTAATCAGTTTGGTGTTGGACATAAATACCAATGAAAAATCTACCTAATGCAATCAAAAATAAGATTAATAACTGTAATATAAACTTAATACAAAAATAATGGTCTCCCTCATCAAAATTTTCAACAGAGAGCTTTCTACACCAGCTGCTCAGTTGCACATTTGTTGAACTATTCAAACAAACCAGGTTCATTGAGCCAAATAGAGTTATTCCAAATGGGAAGTATAAAATAGTGATTATCTATTGATTTGTCTAACTGGTAAAAGGCTAATGAAAACATTTCTACTCTCTGTAAGTGTCTGTATTCTGTTTATCATAAACAGTTATCTGGATGATTCAGTTTCATGTAGTTTTAGTTCATATATATATTTCTATAGTCATTATTTAAATGACATGAAGAGGACAAATTATACAAGTCTAATTCCTCTTAATTCAACTTATAACACGTTTTTTAAACATCCCTGTTATCAAGTGAAGTGTGACTCACATAGGAGCTGTCCTGTGTTATCACTCAGTTGAACTGAATTAGAACAGTAGTGATAGAGACATTGTGTGCTTAGGTGAAAATAAAAACAGTGAGAAAAGCTATGCATGTTTGGAAAGTTACTTTGTAGGGGAAAAAGTTAATTCAAGAAAGGGAAAATGACATGTTAAAATATGAAAGCATTCAGAAATTAATGGTATATAGAACTGGACAAGGTGTAACTTAAACTTCACACTCCATGAAGATTTTATGCAATACTCCAGGTATAAATGATTCTATTCTATCTCATAGCTGCTCACATCTGGAATATATCTCATGCTGCATCTATTTGTGGATGTCTTCATTGTTTTCAAGACTGTATTTATTGTGTTCAGTCACATGGTACATATTGTTGCATGCCTGCATTAAGCATAGTTCTAGGTACTTAGTGTGTATTGCTGAGGATTATGTATATTCAATATTGTGTGTGTGTGTGTGTGTGTGCACGTGCGCATGTGCATATGTGTTTGTGCATGTGCAAGGGGATCAATTTGGCTTGCAGGATAATAGACAGGCTCTTCTAATCACAGATAGGTCATTCTATGCTTGACATCTGCATGCTGGGGAATAATAAGATGCAGTAGCTGCTCAGTCTGGGAATCAGGACGCAGAAAAACAAGAAAGAATAAAAATGCAGTACCAACCTGGGGCTGATGACCTGGAGCTGCCTGCAATGTGGTTGATATAATCAGACCTTGAAAGGCTAAGGAATATTCAGATTGAAGTCTGATGAGCACAGATGATTGCAGTAACAGAAGACACACCTGGTCAAGCTGAACAGAGCCTTTCACACATAGCCTATTTCTTCCTGCTTCCATTTACTTCCTGTGGGTGGGCCCTTCATGATAAAAACCTTGAAGAAAACAGGTCAGGGGGAATACACCTAAGTATGATAAAAGCTACTTATGACAAACTAACCAACACCATACCAAATGTGGAAAAAATAACAGCATTCCCCTTAAAATCAGGAACAAGATAAGGATGTTCACTGTCCCTTCTTATGATCCAATATAGCACTTGAAACATTGGCCTAGGCAATTAGCTTAGAGAAAAGAGTAAGAGGGCTATGTGTAAGAAGGGAAGAATTCAAATTACCATTATTTACATATAACAGAATATTTTATGTGGAACCAAAGAATTCCACCAAAAATTCCTAGAATTAATAACCAGATTCTGCAATGTAGGAAAATATAGATCAATACACATAAAAATCTAGCATTTGTGTACTTCTTTTGGATGAGAAAGCATGAAAACAATGAAATCATAAAAATGATACTATTCCCATTAGCCTCAAGAAAAAATGAAACACCTGTGAATTAATATAACTAAGGCAGTGAAAGACATCTACAAAGAAAACTATAGTACTCTGAAAGAAAATTTTGAATCAAACACCAGGAAGTGGTAAGATTAGAGAGAGAGACAGAGAGACAGAGAGAGCGAGAGAGAGAGAGAGAGAGAGAGAGTGATGAGACACCACTTGCTCTTATATGGGCAGAACAAGCACTGTGAAAATGTCCATACTTCCAAAACCGTAATACATTCAGTGTAATCCTAGTCAAAATACCAAGAGCATGCTTTGTAGATCTAGAGAAAAAAATCCTAAAATTAATATGGAACTAGGAGAGACAAAGAATAGCAAAAATAATTATGGGCAATACAAACAAAGCAGGCAGCGTGGCAATACCTGACTTTAAACTATCCTACAACGCAATAGTGATAAGAATGACCTTGTGCTAGGACAAAAGCAGATATATCAACCAATGAAACAGAATTGAAGCAACAGAAATTTTCTCAGCCATATTTAGCTATGTGATCTTTACCAAAATGGCTAAAATCATATGTTTGAACAAAGTTTATTTAATGAGTGGTTCTGAAAAAACTGGTTTTCTGCTTACAGAATACTGAAATTGGACCCTTATCTCACCATACACTAAATTAACATTACAATGGATTGAAGATGTAAATACTAAAACAAAAACATGAAACCTACTGAAGGTTTACCTACAAGACAGGAGAAATATTTCAGGGCATAGATTTAAGAAAGAATTTCTAAACCTAACCTTATTTGTACAAGAAGCAATTGCCAGAGTCAACAATTAGAATTATATCACACTAAAAAGTTGATGTATAGCTTAAGAATCAATAGGTAGAGTGAAGGGACAATTTGCAGAACGGGAAAAATATTATCAGCTACTCCTCAGACAGAGGATAGACAGAGGTATAATAAAGAACTAAGAATAATTAAACCACTTAAAATTAAGGCCCAGAAAAGAGATTGGCAAGAGAAATAAACAGGCATTTCACAGAAGAAGAAATATAAACATTCAATAAATATATGGAAAAATGTTCAATATCTCTGATTATTACAGAAATGAAAATTAAAGCAAAGCTAAAGTTCCATGACACTCTGGGAAGAAAGCATTAGGATATCTAGCAATAACAAGCGCTGTGAGACTGTGCACTGCTGTTGTGAGAAAGGAACCTTCCTTCACTGATGGTACAAATGTAAGCTACCACTATTATGAAACCATTATGAAAATAAATCCAAAGATTTCTCAAAGAACCGAGATTTGAAATTCCATAGATCCCACTCTGCCCCTGCTAAGGATGTTCTGCAAAGACCTAAAGACTGTATTACAGGAATTCATGCATGCTGATGTTTATAAGAGCAAAATTGTGATAGTCAAATTCTTGAAGAAACTTGTAGATGCATCAGCAGATGATTGAATGAAAATATGACATTTATATATAACAGAATAATATTTGGCTGTACAGAATGACAAATTGGAGCCCTTTGTAGGAAAATGGTTGTAGCCAGAAAATGTAATTCCGAATAAAATGAATTACATGCAAGCTTAAATATGATAGCACTCATTTAAATGAGATAAAAGAATCTTACAGGATGGGTATTAGGGGAGGAGGGGATGCATCTCTTGCAATAGGAAGTGGTCCAACAGGATAAGGACAAAGGATGACAAGGACAGGAAGGAGAGATAAGAATAAAGACTACATCTAGGGCCTGGGAGATGGCTCAGTGGAATAACGCTTCCCTGGCAAGTGTGATGGCCTGAGTTCAATCCCTGGTTCCACCAAGAAAAAAAAAAAACAAGATTGTATCTACAAGCTACGATTAATAATATCAACAAGAATGAAAAGTGGATTGAGGGGTTAGAAGAAGAAAGGGGATATTTGTTTGTTTGTTTGTTTAAAGGAAAAAATAACAAGCTGTAGTACTTCCCATGGAAGTACCACTTCCCATGATGGTTGTATATTTCATCAACTGAAAACATGTACTAGTAAATTACAAAATCTAAAAGTGAAATATAAAATAGGGTGCATCTTCCTCCCTTAGTCTGCTGGTCCAAGTGTCAGTCATCTCTAGATACAGTCTATAGGTACACTCAGAAATGTGTTTTATTAATTTGCTTTTCATTTCTTAATCCAGACAACTTACATATTGCAAATGATGGCTACATGGCAGAAAATAATAAGCCCTGTGTTCTCACAAGATGCAAGAGACAGTAGGGCAAAGGGGCCAAAGTTACTTCCCTCACTCCCTACTCTAATGTGGCCCTGACACCATGCATGTAGAAAGAAACATGAAACGCCTTGAGAAGTCTAAAGTGGAGACCAGCAAGAATCCCAGAGCAGTGCTAGATATCTATATTGATCTCTCTGCACGTCTGTTAAGACCACACAAACCCTGACATTTGAGCATTCATAGTTGAGTATTTGGCATTTAATATGCCTATATTTACTTAATGGATAACTGGTCACAAATAGACTCCCTCTGCTTACTCCATTTTCACTTTTTTAAATGTATTTAGTACAGAGTCCACTACACAGATGGACTCACAGTGATTCTCCTGTTTTCAGCCTCCCAAGTGCTGGGATTATAGGCCTGCGTCATCACATCCAGTCTCAGTTGCAGTCTCATAATGCCCCGGGGCTGGCGTGTCAGGCCAGGATTAGAACCCCAGTCCCTGCAGCTGCCTAAGCAGTCCACTGAGCTTTCTGGCTGGCCCTGCTCACTCCATTTTCAATAGCGCAAGTTCTTTCTGTTTTGTTACTCCAGCTTTGGGTAAGATAACCTTCTCTGACAGATCTTGTTAGAATACAAACAGGTTACAGTATCCTAAAACTTCTTTGGAAGACCCTGTGTTTATTAATTCCTAAGCATCTCTGATGTTCATTTTTTTGCCCTTATTGTGTTGAAAGTCACTTGCAGAGACAAACATGTGCTACCATAGCACATTTCTCTCTGCCATAGCCCCAATTAAACTTGAAAGCTTGAGTTTGTATTTTGATTTATATTTTAGAGTACTCCAATATTTTATTTTTATAGTTAATTATGTATCTCTTCATAATGCTGTGCTTCTACATAATCCTATGAGAGGCAAGATCTGCACTAATGGTGGTTGGGCAGGATATTATGTCGGCTTCTAGTACTATGGATATCCACTAGGAAAATAATTATTGAATTTTTGATATAATTCAGGTATAAAAAATAAGATAAGTAAGCAGCTACACTCTTAATTTACTGATAAGAGACATCTGCTAAAATAATATCTGTAAATATAATATCATGTATTCACCTTGTACGATACCAAAACATTATGAAAACAGTTTGCAATGTATTAATTTATCGAATCTGTCTTGTTAAGGTGTCTTGAAACTATCTGATTGATATTTGTACTTCAATAAAATAAAAAATAAATTAAAAAAAAGAAGTTAGTAAATTGAAAATGGTTAAAGTTGTGCATAATACAAATGGTGAGACTCAAGCCAGCAAATATCTTTTTTTTTTTTTTTGTATTTTAGGGAAGGGTCTAGAGGATATTCAGGGTCTCATTACTAGATTAGACTTGTAGTGACCTGCCTGTTTACAGCTTCCCAGGGATTACAGGTGCATGACACCATGCCAGTGTCAATTGTCATCTCAGCGTGCCCCAGCGGCAGGTTGGTACAGCAGGCCTGGGGATTGAACCCCGACCACTGCGCCAGTTTGTCAGCATTTTAATCTGCTGAGCTATTTGGCTGCCCCAGCAAATACTATCTCTACACAGAGGGACAATTTGCAAAGCAATACTCATAAATTTTATAGTGGCCAGATTTGGAAACAACATCCTAAAATATAAAAATGGCTTCATTTTTACAGAGGGGGAAAGTCGATGACTTGAAATTTTAATTAAGTAGCCAGAGTAAGCGAAGAACTGAGGGATCCCAACTGACTGTTACACTATAATTTTTTGTAAACACACAGTGTGTACGGTTATGATCTATCTGCCCATGCCACCTCAAGGCTTTGGTTATCTGTAAGCTTAGTGTAATAGACTGAAATTTTGTGCTCCCTCAAATTCATATGCTAGAACCCTAGAACTCAAGGGGATACTGTTAGGGTGTGATGCTTTGGAGGTAACTGGGTCACGACAGCAAAACACGCATGAATGGGATTGATTCCTTTGGAGAAGAGATGACAAGAATGCCTTTGCCTTTGCAACCCACAAGAGACCTATACCAAGACCAAACTATGTTGGCAGCTTCTTTTGTATTTGAAGCCTTGAAATATATGATAATAGATTCTGGTTGTTTATAAAGTATAAGATTTATAGTGTATGAGACAGAATTATAAATCTAAGTATGCTGTATTCATAGAAATTATAATTACTTGGTTTTGCTTTTATGTTGCTCTTTACAGATCTTTGTGGTTTTCAAATATTGAGAAATTTAGAATTGAATCAATTCAGAAAAAAGCATGCCCAAACTTTTCCAAAAGCACTGCATCAAGTTCTAATTACCATCTCCTTACTGAAAAAAATTGTAGCAGATGAAAAGTCTATACATAATAAATATCTTATCAAAAATATATAATTCTTTATAGCACAGTTTACCCAGAGGAGATATAGAATGTGTGAGAATGCTTTGTTAGTGGTCTGCTACATTAAGCAATGCACAGGAGCAGGGTGCGGGTGATACTTGGATGGACAGGGCATGTATGTCACACTCACTTCGTCATTCTTGTCATTCTAGTTGATCAACCCAATGAAAGCCTGTCTGGATTTGAGAAGGCAGAACACTGTTCTTACATTCAGTGATAAGAAGGTTAGGGCCGGGGAGATTGCTCTGTGGAATAAATACTCCCCTGTCCCCTGGCAAGCACAAAGGCCTGAGTTCAATCCCTGGTTCCCCAAAAAAAAAAAAAAAAAAAAAAAAAAAAAAAAGGTCAAAGATTGTGTAGTATTATTCTCACTGACTTTAATTTACCATACTCTGAGTTTTTGTAATAAATAGTTTCTACTTTTCCCTTTGACACAACATACTCACTCCTCTCATAAGACCTTCACATTTACCTTCATCATACGCCGTCAAGTGAAGGCTCAAGTTGTTTGATTCTTCATGTGCCTCAGGACCCAAAGGGATTATTATCCATTTACTTATTTCTGTACTATTTGTTTTGGTTGGAAAAATCATTTACCCTGTAAGACAAGTTTTCTGATTTCCATATATCCAACACATTAAATAGCTTGTCTCACTTAAAAGTGGCAGAGCAGACAATAAATCACAGCCCCTAGTCTGTAGCAATATTAAAATCAGTAGGACACATATTATGACCTCTTCCTTTCAGGAGCCATAGTGCTCCCAGGAATGGCTCTGTGATTGTTGATTTTTGCCTTCTGTTTTCTTCTGAAGTATTTTTTTTTTGTTTTATTTTTGTCATAAGAAATAACCTATGTTTACAACTGTGTGCATTTTTTCATCTACTTTCCATTCATAAAAATTTGCAGGTTCATTGGAACTTTGGATTCTTTGTTCCCTTTCAGTCAGGTGGTAAATTTTCCCAAGACATGTGTATTTCTTATGTAGCAATCAGTAATCCATTTCATTGGACAAGACCATACCCCCAACTCACACCTCTCTACTCTGGTTCTTTATAATGGTTTCACAACACAGTACAGTTAAATTTCCTATAATCACTACAGTTTAACACAGAGTTCTACCAGGCATGCCTTGAGACTTTTAAGGATGCTGCCCACCTCAAAGTATCAACAAGGTACTGCCTGAGATCTTTGTGAATTTTTTTTTTTTTTTTTGCAGTAAAATGATGAGCTTCACTTTAACCTTTATCCTAAACCCCTCTTGTGCTGCTCACTAGAAAGACTGTCATGGTCCCTCTAAATATCCAGCAAATCACATTAGGAATTTGAATAGTATGTTCTTTATTTCAAGTCTCTCTATTACTACTTGGTCATTGAGAGTGGGAAGAAACCAACTAGAGTTGATATTCTGCGCAGAAGATCCTTCATCTAGATTATCAAGTCCACTAGCAACATTTTGTATGTTGCATGTTACACAGGTGACAAATGGTCTCTCTTGAGATTTCAAAGAAAATGAGTTTTTCCCAGAGCTGTACTGACAACTTCTCTGAGACATTACTCAAGGGTCAGGGGCCCTAAGTAAACTGCCACATTTTATTGCCATGTAATCAGGTACTGGTGAGAGGTGTCCTCAAAAATTAAATGTTGAGCATAGAAATTTTAAATTATAATTCAATATATAATGGTGCTGGAGAGAGCTTTCAACTGTGGTTTGAACTCAAAATTATCAGGTAGATTGAATTTTCAGTTGATCAGGTGGTGAAAAAGGGCACCTGGAAGTGACAGGATTTATCCTGCATGATGGATCATGGCAAAAGAACTTTGGCCTCACTATAGAGTGGAGGATTGGTATTCGGCTTTAAACTTAGTTTAAGTTGAGACACTGAAATTAATGCTTTTTAAACTGTACTAGAATCTTATAATCGTGTTCATTTTTTTCTGTATTTTAGTTAATGAAGTATTTTTGCAATATCTGTAAAATCAGCCTCAAATCACCTACTTCCAGTTCCAAGATTTATTTTAATTCTACCTTTAAGCAAAAAGCATTTGTTGCTTGGTGCTCTTTGTTACCCTTCAAATAACCCCCAATTTAAAACTGCCAATGCTTTGTGTTTCTCATTTGAAGAAAATGTATTGTCAGACAAGAAACTTTTTGAAATTTGCCAAACATAATTGCTCGATTTGTAGCACAGTGGCCTGTGCTTCTTATTTGCTTTCACGATTGCTGTTTTTAAATAAATATGAGAAAAAATGTACTTTTAAATTTTTTATCTAAATGGTTAAATAAAAAAGCTAACAAATTTCCCACTCATCAAATATGTCTTAATAGAGATCATCTGACAAATGACAGGATGGCAAAAAAGGGAATGAAACATTGCTACTGATTCTAATAGGTAGAAGGATAACTATCAGAAAGAAAGAGAAATCATTTCTATGCCCTCTTTGTTGCACATAGACATGGCGCAGTCCTAGGACAAACACATTCTGTATAGGGTTCAGACAATGGAAAAAATAGGTTATTGGAACAGTTTGTTATTCTTCCGTGTCCGGCGCTGCTCCCATCCCGCGGAAGAAGACACTCAGACACTCAGCAATGGGTTCAGCAAGCCTTTATCGAGTGGTATGCAAGCCTCTACATGCGTCCGCTACCCGCGGCTCCTACCGTGCAAGCATTTATCGGGTATGATGCAAGCCTCTACATGTGTCCGCTACCCGCGGCTCCTATCGTGCAAGCATGGCGGATTTCCTGATACAAGAAGCTATATAGACTTTACAGACCAATCACAATTATACACGTGTTTAAATGGCATTGGTAGGATCATAAAGAGGCGGGCTTTTCTCTGGGTAGGAGGGGCCCAGGCACAGCAACAAGAACCCGGAAGCCAGATATGGGCGCCATCTTGGCAGACACGATGGGCGGGGGAGCGAGGAGCGGTTGCCATCTTGGAATGGCTCCCGACACTTCCGCTTTCACTGTTAAGCTCTACCAACCTACTATATCTGATGTCAGTTTGGTGCTCCATATGAAAATCAATCCTGTCATTCCATCAGCAAAAATATAAGGTCATAAGGTCCTAACTATACTCGAGAAAATGTCTAAACTACTTGTTGGGACTCGGAGATCTGTGTAATCTACTGCCATGTCTCTGTGCAGTTCCAAACACTTTCTGTTAAAGCAGACATGAACCATTTTCAGGTCAGCTCCAACACTTTAAGGTCTTCTTTGGGCCTTTGTGTGTATTGTTCTTTTTGTCTGGAATCCTTCTCTTCAACTACTACACCTCATTTATGTCCTTGCAGCTTATTAGCCCCACTTCTCTATCAGGATATATTTTTCTTTTCTTTTTGTTTGTTTCAGAAAGATTTTTAAGCAACCAAATCTGTGGGAGGTGTTTCTTCTTCTGTGTTTCAGTGCTGCAGCTGTAACTGTCTCATAGTATATCATTGATACTCTCCCTTAGCTTATGGCTCCTTTATGTAGATGGTTCCGATGTGTGAAGCCTGAAACTTTGATGTTGTCTCATTTATTTTTGTATATTACCAGGTCTAGAGCTAGTCCCAATACATGCTTAACTGAGTATATGGATAAATGAAAAGAAAAACCTCAATGGGAGGACAAAAGCTTGGATAAAACAATATACCATCAGTAAGAGTAATAACTACAATCAAAAATCAAGTTCAAATTTTAGGAAAATAATTATTGAAAATATTTTCTAAAATAATAGATTCATATTCTTAATTATCCTGACATACCCATAATCTGTAATCTGTTACTAGGTAGTTTAAATACATTAGTTTTAAAATTTTTTAGACAATATCTACCCTATTAAAGTTATTCAAGTGTTAAACCTGGCAGTCATTTTGCAATTTTATGCAATCTAACCAAAAGCTTCATGCACAGGCTTCAATTCTTATCTCTGCACTTAAAAGTAATGTGTGTTTCTTAAATTTAAACCCACCTTCTTGCTGTTTGTTTTCATAGGCAGTATATAGGCTTTCATAGTTCCAGCTTATATTTGATGATTTCTTACTTTTATAAGGTAGATAGGTCCCTCTCAGAAGAATCACAGAAAGAAAAGCAAGCAGTGTGCACCACTATGGAACATGTGGACTCCTGACTTCCACTGGGTACCTGAAATTTTATTATTATTTACTAAGATTATGATTAATTAAATTTTACATTGGACCTGAGAATATCACAAATGTATTCAATGTTTTAGGCATAATTCACAACTTGTACATTGCATATCTAAATTGTTTTCAGGTGTTTATAATTTTATGGAATAAATTTTCATAGGCTAAAGTTAAAATCCTGTTACTTTAAAGCAAAGTGTGTAAGAATTAAGAATTAAAGAGAGAGTTGTAATTATGTCTAAATATATACATTGTTTAATGACCCATATCCATGCTGCAAAAATATTTTTGTAACACATTAAAGAACCATTGAACTTGCAGATAATTAACCAGTTAAAGTATAAATTCATCTCTCAGTGGAGAAAACTCTGGGATCTCTAAAATGTTGCTTGTGTTAAGTATCTTTTTTTGCATTAGTAATCAAACTCAGGACCTTGTAGCAGCTGCTTGTGCCACTGAGCTATAGCCTCCATACTAAATAATTGTATCCTTTGATTTATTCTCCACCAAACATACTAATATAATTGACACTAATATGAAGGATAGTAAAAGTAATAAAAACTGTAGTTACTAAGTGTACAGTGTTTCATAATATAAAGTTTTTCCATTTATATCACTTTATCACATGAGTAGTCATGTGTTTCAAGACAAGAAACTGGAGGAAATTGCTACAAGTAATTAGAATGCTAGGCAGAAAAATGTCACAAGTTGAGATCGGAAGAATTGTTTTATCTCATTGACATTGGGATATGTATATTACCAAGGACTCAAAAAGATAGAAATTTTTAATTTAGAAAGCCATACATTCCAATTTAGCTTTTAAAAATATGGCTAACGAGACCTGTACAGGACTACAAGATAAACCCTGAGAAGACTTCAATGACCACATAGGAAATATAAAGTTCATGTGTTGATATATAAGTTTTAATCTATCTGGGTCTTAACCATCCAGCAGAAAAGTATAAAAGTATAAAAATGAAGTATACATCGTGAGCCCATAATATTAAGCTGAGCTGTAAATGGATAGGGTCGACAATTTCT
>PVKA01022597.1:0-36811 GCA_004027165.1 Ctenomys sociabilis | reverse complement strand
GCTTCCCTGGCAAGCGCAAGGGCCTGAGTTCAATCTCCGGTTCCGCAAAAAAAAAAAAAAAGACCTAGCATTTGTGCAGGACCTTCATGTGTTTTCCTTCAGACTTTAAATCATCTTGAGCTAACTCCTAATAGCCAGTATAATGGCAAGCCTAGGCTGCATAGTGAGTTTAAGGACAGCCAGCTTGAACTATATAGTAAGACTGTCTTAGAAAGCAAAAAATGCAAGAAAGAAAGGAAGGAAGGAAGGAAGGAAGGAAGGAAGGAAGGAAGGAAGGAAGGAAGGAAGGAAGGAAGGAAGGAAAGAAAGACTGTATGTTCAGTACAGAAGCAATTTTTTTCTTTTAAAGGTAGAGTCTTGCTTGGAAGTGCAGGCTGGTCTTGAAGCCACTATGTACCCAGCTGGCTCCTATCTTGTAGCAATCCTCTTGCCCTCCACCACACTCTGCTACAATATTTTTATTTAAAGACAAGCTCCCAGCCAGGCAAAATCCAGGTATTCTGGAGGCTGAGGCAAGAGAATCAGTAGGAGTTCAAGCCAGGCTGGGCTACAAAGTGAGTTCAAGGTCAGCCTGAACTGTACAGTGAAACCTTATCTCAAAAAGACAAAAATAAAATAAATGATGACAAGTTCACATTAAATTCCTGTTTCCCAGGCTGGGCATGAACTTGTGCTCCTCCTGTCTCTGCTTCCAGTCTGGGCCCACAGGTGTGCATCACCACGCCTGACCCTCCTCCTCTTTGCTTGGCTCCTACAGGCAGGCAAGACCTGGATCTCCAGGGGCTGCACCCAGAGCTGCACCTGCTCTGATGGAACCGTTCAGTGCAGGACCTTCCACTGTCCTCCTGGGTCCCACTGCCAGGACAACGAGGATGGGAACAGCAACTGCGCCCCCAACAGTAGGAAGCTGGGTGGGGGGGGTGTGGCCAGCAGGGATTCAGCCTGGCTCTGAACTGAGGTTCACACCAACCATGGCCTCATTCAAGATACTGAGCCTCTAGTATATCCTACCCTAAACACAGAAAGGGACAGGATGAGAAGATCCAAAGTGCGGGGTTGGTGGGGTATGAAGAGGGAGAAAGTTGAAGGGCAGGTATGCAGGAGCTGGGCTTAAGCGGGGAGACAGGAGGCACTGCACTGGTGAGGGATTCTGGGGGTGCGTCTCTGGCACAAGGCCTACTCTGTGCTCCCCTTCTTGGCAGGGTCCCGACACTGCTCCATCTTTGGGGACCCGCATTACCGCACGTTTGACAGCCGCAGCTACCACTTCCAGGGCCGCATGACCTACGTCCTGGTGAAGACGGTGGATGGGCTCCCTGACGGCATGCAGCACCTTGTGGTGGAGGGGCGCAACAAGATGTATTTGCCTGTGAGACCCATTTTCCTGCATGAAGTGATCACCACCGTCTACGGCTACAAAGTTCAGTTCCAGCAGGATCTGGTGCTTCTGGTTCGTAAGAGGCAGCTTGGGGCCAGGTGTGGTGGTGCAGGGTCTTCACTCCCAGCACTCTGGAGCCGGGGAGATGGCTCAGTAGAATAAGCGCTTCCATGGCAAGCGCAAGGGCCTGAGTTCAATCCCGGGTTCCGCCAAAAAGAAAGAAAAAAGAAAAACCCAGTACTCTGGAAAGCTAAGGCAGGAGGAACTCAAGTTCAAGTCTCACTTAGGCAATGGAGTGATTTCAAAATAGAAAAAACAAAACAAAACAAAAAAAAAAACAGGCTGAGAATGTAGCTTATTGTGAGGGTGCTGGTTCAATCCCTAATCCACCCCCAAAAAGGAAGTCTCCCTAAAAAGCAGGGAGGGAGAAGTAGGCAAAGCCAGGCAATCAATCCAGCAGCTCCTGGGCTCCCTCTCCAGGTCAACAGCCAGAAGATGGCTGTGCCCTACAGGCCCAACGAGCACCTGCGGGTCACCCTGCGAGGCCAGCGGCTATATCTGATCACAGACTTTGAGCTGGTGGTCAGCTTCGATGGAAAGAGCAGCACAGGTACCCGCGAGAGGGGCACAGCAAACAAGAGGCGCGTTTGTGGGGTGGGGAGGCAGAGGAGCCCTCAGACAGGCAAAGTGTCTGCGGGAGCAGAGCCCTGCCTGGGCATGGGGTCCCTAGGTCAAGAGAGGCTCACTTTGGGGGCCCCATTTTCCCACAGTGATCTCTCTGCCCAGCATGTACCAGAAGTTGGTGCATGGCCTGTGTGGGAACTACGACGGCGACCACAGGAACGACTTCATGCTGCCCAGCGGGGAACTGACCCATAGCATCAGTGTCTTTGGCAAAAGCTGGGAGGTGAAGAGCCAAGTCAGCCTCCTCCGCTTCCGCAGGTAAGGGTGGGGCTGGGAGGCCCCAAGAGGCCACAGCGGCCCTGGCCCATGCTCTTGGCCTCTCCCCATGTTCACTATGGACCTGGCTTCTCTGCTCCAGGGCCCTCCAGGAAGAGGAGGAAGAGGACAAAGAGGAAAACTCAGACTCCCAGACAGGGTCCCCGTGCAGCCCACAGCAGCTGGCACTCATCAATGGCACCCAGGCCTGTGGGGTGCTGGGGGACCCCCAGGGCCCCTTTGCTGTCTGTCACAACACTGTGGCCCCGGAGCCCTTCCAGGAGTGAGTCAAGGGCCCCAGCCACGGGGGAAGGGCCTGGCTGGCTCTCTCAGCTGTGTCCACTTGAGTGATGGTGATGCCCTCCAGCTTGGTGTGGCCTACTCCCTTTCCCCTCCATGGCTCTGCCTGGCGTCTTTCTGTTTGGGCTGCAGGCCCCTTTCTCCTCAACTCCCCATCCTGTCCCTGATGGTCCTCCTCCACCCCAGGCACTGTGTGGTGGGTCTGTGCACCACTCGGGACCCTGAAGAACAAGAGGATCTCCGATGCCGGGTCCTCAGTGGGTACGCCATTCTCTGCCAGGAGACAGGGGCCAGCTTGGCGGGCTGGCGGGACCACACGCGCTGCGGTGAGGCACTGCCCCTGCCAGCCATTCCACCCCTGCCCAACTCTTCTCCCTCCTGAGGCTTCTGTCTTGGTTCCTCTGCCCCGATTCCTCAATCACAGCAAGTTCGAGGCAGGGCCTCTTTCCAGCCCCACTGCTTCTCTGCCCTTCCTGGTAGCCTCCTCCTGCCCACCCTTCCTGTTGGATACTCCAGCTTTGCTTATCTAGTTCCTGTGAACATTACATGTCCCCAGTTCCCATGTGAAGCAAGGCTGCTCATTCTGACTCCTCAGCCCCCAGTCAACTCTGTGGTGTTGGGGTGACCCTGTACCCTCTTCTCCACCTTGGGTCCTGGTCCCCAAGCCTGTTTGCTGGGTCCAGCTCCTGACCATGCCTCTGTCCTTGCAGCCATGGTGTGTCCAGCCAATACTGTATATCAGAGCTGCATGACACCCTGCCCTGTGACCTGTGCCAACCTGGAGGCCCCTGGAGACTGTGAGGGCCCCTGCGTGGAGGGCTGTGCCAGCCTCCCAGGCTACGCCTACAGCAGCACCCAGAGCCTCCCCCTGGCCAGCTGTGGCTGCACCACCAATGGTGTCTACTACCAGGTGCGGGCAGGCAGTGGAAGTCCTAGGGAGCCGAGTGCAGATGAAGCAGAGCTCCACCAAATGTGGCCCTTCCTTTCTAGCTGGGAGACAGCTTCGTGGTTGAGAACTGCTCTCTGCACTGCACCTGCACCCACTCACAGGTCCTGCTGTGTAAACCCTTCAGCTGCAGTGCCGGGGAGATCTGCACCCTGGCCAACCTCACTTGGGGCTGCTTCCGAGGTAAGCTTGGGCCCCTGTTGCTCTAAGCCATCCCAAGACCCCGGGGAGAAGCCTCTGAGCCACAGTCGTTCTGTTCTCTGCCTAGGATTCCTGCACTGATGTCAGGAAAGGACTTAAAAAGAAAAAAAGCCGGGCGTGGTGGCGCAGGCCTGTAATCCCAGCACTTGGGAGGCTGAGGCAGGAGGATTGTTGTGAGTTCGAGACCAGCCTGAGCTACAAAGTGAGCTTAAGGCCAGCCTGGAACTGCATAGTGAGACCCTGTCTCAAAAAGACAAAAAAAAAAAAAAAAAAAAAGCCAGAGAGATGGCTCAGTAGAATAAGTGTTTCCCTGGCAAGCACAAGGGCCTGAGTTTAATCCCTAGTTTTCCAAAAAAAAAAAAAAAAAAAAAAAGGCTTACTCCCGTTACCTGCCAGCCTTAGCCCAGGATCTCCTGCAGTCCTGGCCTCCGGTGCCTAATGAGAAGCACAAAACCTTCATTTTACGGGTAATGAAAGGGGAGTTCAAGCTACATATGGTGGCATAGGCCTGTAATCACTGCACTCTGGGACGCTGAGGCAGAAGGATGGCAATTTTAAGTCCAGCCTGGGCAATTTAGCAACTTAGTGAGAGCCTGTCTCAAATTTAAAAATTAAAAAAAGTTTGAGAAGGGGCTCAGTTCAGAAGCCATGGGTTTCATCCCCAGTACCTTATAGAAAGGGAGACAGGTGAGGAAATTTCCCCAGAGTTTAGGGCTATCATGGGGTTGGGGCCAGGACTGCGGGCCTGACCTCCAGCCAGGCGCTGGCATTCCTTGCTTTCCTCCTTGGGGTCCAGACCCAGCTGGGTATCTCACGCGTTCAGTGTCCTCCAGGACCATTGCCCTCCTTCCTGCAGAGAGCCCTTGCCTACGGAACCCATGTCAGAATGATGGTCGATGTCAGAAGCAGGGATCCAGCTTCACCTGCGAGTGTGAACTTGGTTATGGGGGAGACCTCTGCACGGAACCTCACGATGTCCCACTCGCCAGAGAGAAAGGTAAGGGCCACATCCTGGCCTCTAGCCACTGACAAGTGGCCCAGAATACTCTCTAGGTATATAATATTGACACCTATTATAAAATCTGTTATAGATATCTATTATATAAACATAACTACATTATAACATGTTTAGTAGATATACAATTTTCTGTTCATGTTATAATATATGACATTATAGGGATCATATGGTAATATGATCCCTAGAGCTAGGTGTGGCAGCACATGCCTATAATCCTACCATTCTGGGAGGCTGAAGTTAGGAGGATGGTAAATTCAAGTCCAGTCAGGGTAATTTAGTAAGATTCTGTCTCAAAATCAAAAGAAATAAAAAATTACAAAAGGCTAGGCAAACAGCCCAATGCAAAGGCCCTGGGCTCAATTCTCAGTACAAAAAAAACAAACAAACAAACAAACAAAAGAGGCTGGGTGTGGTGGCACACACCTGTGATCCCAGCACTCTGTAGGCTGAGGCAGGAGGATCAGTGCAAGTTCAAGACCAGCCTGGGCTACAAAGTGAGCTCAAGGCCAGCCTGAGCTGCATAGCGAGACCCTCTCAAAAAGACAAAAAAAAAAAAAAAAAAAAAAAAAAAGCCGGGCGTGGTGGTGCATGCCTGTAATCCCAGCACTTGGGAAGCTGAGGCAGGAGGATTGTTGTGAGTTCAAGACCAGCCTGAGCTAGAAAGTGAGTTTGAGGCCAGCCTGAACTGCACAGTGAGACCCTGTCTCCAAAAAAAGACAAAAAAAAAAAGAAAAAAGAAAAAAGATCCCTAGAGACACATGGTACTTGATTGGTCCCTGAGCCCGCCACCTACTTACATGGTCTGGAACCTTCTCCCTGAGCCCTAGTTCTCACCCCTCAGAACCTACCTAGTGAACTCCCTGTCTCGGCACTCGGTGTCTCTCCAACACCTTTCCTTATTTTTCTCTACGCCCAACTTAAATTCCAGCACGCTTCTGGGGCAGAGTTTCTTCAGGTTTCCTCTGCCTAAGGGACATCTGTCTTCAGTCCAGAGGGGAGTTGAGTGGGCACTGAGGGTGGAAGGAATTCCTGAGTTGCCCAGATCTAGGGGTTCACTGGATAAGCAGCACCTAAAAAGGACGATGGGAGTTGGGTCTGGATAGGGGGAGTGGGTGGCTCGAGGACCTAGCTGTCCCTGCGGGTGAAAGTCCTGGAGAGGACACTGTCAGAGGTGTGAGGGGACAGACAAGGCTCCTCAGAGTGGCAACAGAGGACCGAGGACTCCTCCCCCTGCTTCCACTTACCCTTTCCACTCTCTGGTCCCTTTCTCTCTCTCTCGGTACCAGAAACACCCAACTTAGTGGCCATCCTGCTGAGCATGCTCGTGCCTATCACATTCCTGGTGCACGTGTTGAGCAGAAAGTGCGTTTACAGGAGCAGAAAGAGGAGGAGGAGGAGAAGGAGGAGGAGGTGAGCCCCTGGTGGCAGCGGCGGTGGTGTCTGGGATGTCGCAAGATCTCATGCTTCCCTCCATTCCCCCCCCCCCCCCAGAGAGAAAACGCAGGGCCAGACAGAGCCTGGAGCCCAGCTGCTGACCCCAGGTGAGCCAGCCTTGAGGTCTGGCCCTGGGCGGCCAGAAGAGACCTCTGCGCCTGAGCCTGACACGTTTTCTTGCTTTCTCTTCAGGAATCCTTCCAGAGCCTACCTGCAAAGTCACGGTTCTGAGTTGTCCTCAAACAAGGAGATAAAAGACAAAAAAAGCTGTTATACTTTAAAAAAATTTTTTTTCAATACTGGGAATTGAATATAAGGACTTCCCACTGAGCCACATCCCCCAGCCTTCTTCTATTTTGAGATGGTCTTTCAGTAAATTGCCCAAATTGGGCTCAAATTTTCAACCCTCCTGCCTCAGCCTCTCAGAGTGCTGGGTTACAGGTGTGCCACCACAGCCAGCCAGAAATACAGGCTCTTAAAGAGGATGTAGTTTTGAACTTCCTGCTAAGCTGGCTGAAAAGCCAAGGAGTTCAACATTTCTAATGAGACTCTGAGAAGGGCTGGACTTCTCCCATAGGATGGTCCTTTGAGGCAACACCCACCCTCTCTAGCACCCCTGGTTACTATGGGAACTGAGGTGGGGTTGCCTCAGGCTTGGAAGCAGGAGCACCACACCCCATCCATCCCTCCCCAGGGGCTCATTCTCCCAGGCAGATCCTTGCTTGAGGGGAGGGGTTGAACCCTCGGAATGCTGGTCTCTAAAGAGGGGAGGAAACTAGCCAGCTGTGCAAGGGGAGGTGGAAGGGGGAAGGGGGGAGACTGGGTCTGGGGAGGTCGAGGCAGGCAGCACCCCAGTATTATCGTATTACTCTGTATAGGACTTCTTGAAGGAAGAACGACCTAACCAGGTGAGGAAAGGGTTCCTGAATATAAGTGTGCCCCTGCCAGGTGCAGCTTCCCTCCCTTAGTGGGGGTGCCCCGCTCCCAGGAAAGCACAGGGCACCCTGTTCCTACCTAGTGTTTTTTCTTTGCCTGTGGGCTGTCTCTACCTAGAACCTTTGACCATTTTTCTTCCCCAATCAGCTCTTCAAGGTCACCGTATCTAGCCTGGATGTGACTGCGGAAGAGGCTTGGCTGGGGTGGGGGTGGGGGGTAGATAGGCAGGGCTGGGCCCTTCCTCCCTCCTCTTGGAGGTAGAAAACAGGAGTGCTGTATCCCCGAAGGAAAGATGGGACAGAGGAATCCGTGTTAGGGACTCCAGAAGAGATCCTAGAGGTAGGAAACCTGGGTATTTCCCTAGGCTGCAAGGGCCTGCACTAGCCCCAAGAGAACAACGGGGGAAACCTAGAAGCAGAGGTGAGAAAGCTGCTCCCACAAAACCGGGCTGGCCCCCATCAGGCCTGTTGCTGCAGATGTCCAGGTGGGAGGGCAGGAAAAAAAATTGGGGGGGGGGTTTCCAACCCCAGCCTCCTCTTCCTGTCTGGGAGGAAGAAGTTGCAGCAGACAAATGGGAGGCGCACCCCTCCCTTCCCGGCTGGGAGAACCTGCAGGGCGGCACATTGAATGGGGGAATTGTCCTCAGCCAGCTGCACACGTGGGGTCTCCCCACAGCCACTCCCAGCTCTCCCCCTCCCCCACTGCCGCTAAACCTACCCCAGCTGCCAACATCTGGCCCACATGTGTCTCCCCAACTAGACACTCCCTCCAACCCAAGTCCCCTCCTCTTGTAGGGGGCTGCAGTAGGGCTGTGAATTCAAGCCCCCCTTCGTCTATACAGACCCTAGTAGGCCTAATAGGAACCAGGGCAGGGTAGAAGGGGGCCACCCTACCCCGGAGGTGCCCCGGGCTCTTGGCACAGCCTGTGGAGCCGTTAGAAGCAGCTGCTAGTGACTCATCTCCGAGGCCCCCACCCCCCACGGGGCTGGGAACCTAGCACCCAGGCCCCCACCCCCACTGCCTGATCACCTGGACCACGCACGACCCTACGTGTTTTCTAGCTCCCAGTCATCCCCTAGAACTTCGATATGGCCCGTTTTATTTATACAAAAGTTTCTCTTTAATTTTTAAATATAATTTAAGAACCCCCTCCAAGCACCGGGTGTCTGTCTCTGGTTCCCACCACCGACCCCCTGCCCTTTTACTCCCTCCCCCACAGCCCCCATGGACACAATTTGGGGGTGCTTGGGAAGCAGTGGATCCGGGGTTGTGGCTTGGCCAAGGCACTGTTCTGGAAACGGACACTTCCATGGGTGGGTCTGGACACCTCCATGGGTCCGTTGTAATGCAGGCAAGGGAGGAGCTGGGGAAACAGGTGCCCTCCAACACAAAAACTAGGACAAGGACGCTAGAAAAACAAAAATTAAAAAAAAAAAAAAAAAAAAAAAAAAAAAAAAAAAAAAAAAAAAAAAAAAAAAAAAAAAAAAAAAAAAAAAAAAAGGGGGGAAGGAGCAAAACTAAGACCCAAAGAAAAAAAATCTCATGAACCTTCAATATGAAGGCAGCAGACAGGGAAGGGGCATTTACAAGGAAATGATTGTGTGGGGTGACGGCAGCAGCAAGTCGGGACAGCAAAGCCCAATAACTGTGTCACTGGGCTCTGACACCCTTCCTGCCTCCTGGGACAACGCTCCTTCACTCCCAAGCTGGCAGGCTGGTCACCCTCTCTTTGGTCTGTAGGGACTTGTCCCTCAAGGTGAGGGGGAGCAGCTGGGGAGCCCGGAGATTAAGGGCGTTTCCACTTCCTCTGACTCTATCTCGTCCTGAGAGAAAGGCGCCCTCACCCAGGCTCAGGGGGGGTTCCCACCTGGAGAGGCCAGAAAGCCATTTTCTACCTCCCAAGCCCCACAGCCCCCCAAAATCCTCTTTACAAACTGCCAACTCCCCACCCCCACGGGTTCAAAGTGCTATTCCAGCAGGACACAGGGCTGGGGATCTCTTGAGTTCCCATCAGCCTCTGCCCCTGAAAGAAGGGGAGGCCGTGTTCCTGGGGTGAAGAGGTTCTGCAGGTCAGTACTGCGGGGCTGATCCTCCTGACCCGCCTGGAGTTCCAGGCTTGGCTTGGGACTTCATATGCTGGACACTGGCCAAAATCTTCTTCTGGTGTCCCGCCAGAGTGACTCCAATTCGGAGCAGGTCCCTGTGAAAGAAGAGAGGATTCCCTGTGCTGTAGGGCTCCCAGACCCAAATATCTTGCTCAGCCCGAGACCCTTACAGGGGTACACGTTTGTCAGCCAATGAGAACACCAGCGGGGAGGCAAAATGACGTCAGCAGTTACAGGGCAGTTTCCAGAAGATTTCAGAGGGCACCCTTCTGCGCAGCCGCAGTAGGCAGCAGCGGGGCTGCTGCTTCTCTTCCAAGCAAGGGCTTAGGAGGTGAGGTTGGGAAAGGAGGTAGCAAAATGAAGATTCGGGAGGAGTACACAGATTGTGTTAATGGTTAAAGGAGAAGTGCAAAGAAAAAGCCAGCAAGCCAGCGAAAGGAAGAAGAACTGGGTGGACAGGAAAGGGGGCATCTGGCGCCTGGACACTGAGATAAAGATCAGGGTAAGAAGAGGTGCTAACGGAGAAGAGAGGCTGACAGGTTAGGGAGAGAAACAGACTCAGAGAGCAGCCAACCAGGAAAAGAGTTGCTTGGGAGTCAATGGAGTCATAAAACCATTTAGCATTCAAGTGGGGGAAGGATCTCTAAATCCTAGTCCAGTGTTCTCCTTTTATGGGTGGGAAAAGAACAGCAGGGCTCACATGTTCCTGTGAACAAGGTCTGGAATGCAGACAGATGCGCAGAGATAGATGCGGGAGCGGTGGCCCAGGGTGGGCACCTGCAGCGAGGAGGAAGCCTCACTGCTTAGCACCCCCCTCCCAGCTCTTCTGCTTGGGGGCTGCTCTTGGCTTGGCCCTGGGCAACTTCCTCACTGTTGCTGCTTGGAGATTACATGGGTGGACCCCAGAACACCCCAGGGCCTGAGTCAGATCCCACTGCACCATCCACAAGTGCGCTCTGGCTTCTCTGCCCTCCTGACAACCCCTCCACTGACTCGCTCCCCGTCCACTTACTCTGCGGAGATCTGGCTGACCAGCTCAAAAGAGCCAAACCCAGCTGCTGCAAAACTTTCTTCGTATCGTCCCATCTTGATGGCTCGAAGCCACTCGCCCACAGAGCCAAAAGCTGAGTAGTGAGGCTGCCGCTGGTCCAGGAGTGGGTGTGAGGCCCTGTGAGGTTAGGAGGCGTGGAATGCTGAGGTCCAGGCTGGAGTAAGGGAATGCTGAACCCAGCCTCAGAGAGGCTTCACAGGACTGCCCCAGTACCACCCCAGGGCCAGGAGAGGGAAAGGAGGCTCGTTCTTTGGAGTCCTCACCCGCCATTCTCCCTGGACACAATTTTGAGGCTGGCAGGGTTCCGGATCATCTTGTCTAGGGCGCTGACCACCTGGGGGAAGCGGGGCCTGGCGTTCCGGTCCTTCTGCCAACAGTCCAGCATGAGCTGGTGGAGGGAGGTGGGGCAGTCTGGGGGTGGGGGCAGTCGGTAGTCTTGTTCAATGGCGTTGATCACCTGGGATGACAGGAAGAAGCACTAGGTGGAGCTGTCCCAGAAGGACTCCGGGAAAGAGTGACTTGGCCAATGCTAGGGCAGATCTGGGAATCCTTTCAGTTTGGCCAGAACAGGTGGTGCATGGACCCTGCAGATCTCAGGCTATGATCTGGACATGCAACTTCCCAACCTGCCCTCTGTTCCTGCAAAGATCACCTCTTCTACCATCACCTCCTACCATCTCAAGGATCCCCCCGGGGATGATTCTGGAAACCACCCCTCACCACTTTTCCTAGGTGAGAGAACACACAAGAAAGCTCAGTGTGACCACAGGACACTTACATCCTGGTTGCTCATGTCCCAATATGGCCGTTCCCCGAAAGACATCACCTCCCACATCACAATCCCATAGCTCCAAGCATCACTGGCTGAGGTGAACTTCCGGAAGGCAATGGCCTCGGGGGCTGTCCATCGGATAGGAATCTTCCCACCCTGGAAAGGAGGAAAAGGTAAATCCAGTTCCTTAGCCCTTAGCCCCTTCCTCTGCCTTCTCCCACTAGGTCTTTGTTTCTGGACACAAGTTCTTATATACCTAACTCTTCCTTTCCTAGACATCTGGAAATCTGTTCACTGTTAGTCTATGCCTATATATCCTGCCCCTGGTCCAGAATCACCAATCTCCCATACTCCCGCCTTTCCAACCTGCCCTCCCCCGTGGCCCTGAGACCCTAGCTCACCAGAGAGCTCGTGTAGGTGGGATCAGAAGAGTTCTCCTCCAGGAAGCGGGACAGGCCGAAGTCTGAGACCTTGCAGACCAGGTTGCTGTTGACCAGGATGTTGCGGGCAGCCAGGTCTCGGTGCACATAGCTCATCTCAGCCAGGTACCGCATGCCTGAGGCGATGCCCCGCAACATGCCCACCAGCTGGATGACTGTGAACTGCCCATCATTAAGCTGGGGACAGACAAGGAGAGGGCCTTGGTTAGGGTCACCCACCGTTCCTGTCCTTCCACTCCTTGATCCGCGCCTGGTACAGACCTGCCACCTCACCAGTAGGAAACCTGCCCATGTGAGCCTCCTCCTCCTCCTCCGTTACCCCAAGTTCTCCCAGCTCTTAAATTAACCTCACTACAGGTTTACTGATGATAAAGAAGTGACCTTAAGTATTTTTCTTCCATTTAACCCTGTACAGAGCTTTTACAGGCAGAAGATACTCAAGCAATACTTTTTTGAAACATGGGCTCTCTTTTTTTTTTTTTGTGGAACCAGGGATTGAACTCTCTTCTACTGAGCTGTCTCCCTGGCCCCAAGACATGGTCTCTTTGCAGTGCAGACTGCTACCTACACTCTCATTCAGCTGTTTTGGACCACGTGGGTGTGGTTTTGCCAGATAACAGTGAAAGATAAGATACTCAGGGCCTAGCTGAGGTTGAAAGCCCAACTTCCACCAGGGGAAACAGGCACAGTTAAACTGATCCTACCTCCTGGCTCTGCTGGGAGCAGGGGGCACTTCTGCAGCTCTGCACGGGACAGACGCCAAATGAATACTGACCCCATCCTGCAGACAAGCACCTGCCCTGGCCTTTCATCTCAGTTCCTGGAAACATCACTTGGACAGTGGTCAGCTAAGGCCTCAGCGTCCCTTCCAACAGCCCGCCCTCATAGCAGCCCATCATACATTCGCTGGCTCTGCTTCCCAGTCAACCACTTTTCCTGGCCCCAAAGACCAAACGGCTGTGCCACCCCGCTTTTGTGGCAGCTCCCCAGCATACCCAGCCACAGGGATTATGCACTGACCCACCCGAACCCTGCTCATGGCTTTCCCCACCACCTGGGGAATCAGCTGTCGCACCACTCCCTTGCCTATCTTCTCACCAGTGGCTCTTCCTTTTTATTTTTTGGTGCTAGGAACTGAACCCAGGGTTTTCACATTGAGCTGTATCCCTAGCTCTTTTTTATTTTTTGAGACAAATTCTCATTAAACTCTTAATTTGCCCAGGCTAGACTCAAATGTGGAATCCTCCTGTCACCCTCCCAGAGTCCTGGGATTATAGATATTTGCCGCCACCACTGGACCATCTATTTCAGAGTGACCTTTAGACAGCCCCAATATCAGACTTGTCCATAGGGAGGGGTCAGGCTGTCCCTGCTGCAACGGACTCTGTCTCCAGAGCCACGCATGAGACCCGTGTGAAATGCACAGCACCCCCTGCAGTCTGACCACACATTTAACTTCCAACTTAGCAAAACACCAGAGAGCTTCACTTACAGACCCTGTCAGGAACAAGCCTCAAACCCAAGACATTCAAGGGTCATGGAGCTAAGGGGCCCAGCTCCTCAGCAAAGAAGCGCTCAGGATTTAGGAGCTGAGAAAAAAACCCAGGTGCTATACCAGATTCCAGTTGGCGTGAACCAGCAGCAAGTGACATTTGGGGGAACAACTGGGGAATGTGAGTAACAACTAGGTAGGAAAATGTTCTGAGTGTCTTTTTTTTTTTTTTTTGGTGGCACTTGGAATTCAACTCTGGAGCTGCACATGAGCTACATCCTTAGACCTCTTTTTATTTTTATGTTTTATTTATTTATTTATTTATTTATTTGCAGAACCGGGGATTGAACTCAGGCCCTTGCGCTTGCCAGGCAAGTGCTTAATCTACTGAGCCATCTCCCTGGATACCCTCTTGTTTATTTTTTATGTTAAGACAAGGTTTTTCTGCACAGCAAGTTTTCCCAGACTGGGCTCCAACTTCTGATCCTCCTACATCAGCCTCCACAGCACTGCGATTACAGACTTGTGCCCCCACCATGCTCGGCCCTGAGTTTTCTTCTTTAAAAAACTTTCTTTTCTTCAGTAAAATTAGTCAAAATGATCTCCTGTCCAGCCACTGCCACAGGATCCCTTCTGATACTTTTCCCTGTGGCACTGATTTGCTACTTGTTGATTCCACAAGGCTGTTTGCCTGGCCTGAGCTGAAATCCTGCCTGCCATGTTCCCGACTTCATTCCCAGGTCTTGGGCGGTGGCTGTTGAACAGCAGCCACTCAGTAAATATTTGTCAGAAGAAGGAATGAAGGAATGACCTCCTACAAAAAGGACCAAGGATATGCTGGACTCAGGGACTCCACCATTCCCCAGCAGAAAACCAACAGCAGAGCGAGGCATGAGGGCATGGTCTCTAATCCCAGCTTTCTGGGATGTTGAGGCAGTAAGAGCTCAAATGCAAGCCTACCCCAGCCTATTTGATGACTTAGTGGAGATTCTGTCAAAAAATAAAAAGGTGGGAAAGTAGCTCAGTGTGAAGGTCCTGGGTTCAATTCCTAGTGCAGCAAAACAAAACAAAAAAAAACCAAACACAAGAACAGAAGTCCAGAGCACAAGGAGAGGGGCTGATAGCTTGAGAGGGGCCACTGCGCACGCAGTCCAGGCTGCCGCCGGGGCACTGGCTCACCCGCAGGAAGGAGTCCAGGGCACCGTTCTCCATGAACTCGGTGAGGATCATGACAGGCACGCTGTTGGTGACCACCCCCTCCAGGCGGATGATGTTGGGGTGCTCAAACTGGCCCATGATGGAGGCCTCGCTCAGGAACTCGCGCCGCTGCCGCTCTGTGTAGCCGCCCTTCAGGGTCTTGATGGCCACACAGTTCTCCTTTTTCCCTGGAGCCTTCAACCGACCCCGGCAGACCTCACCGAACTCGCCTTGGAGGGACAGCACATCAGCTCTCTCGGCCCTGCCCCTGCCCTCAGCCCCTCTGCAGCCACCTGCCTTACCTGCTCCGATGACCTCCTCAATTTTAACGTAGGACACATCAATCTCTTTGGCAAATTCCCTCACAGCCTCATTGGGGTCTTCATAAGTGAAGGGGTCAATGTAGACCTTCGTACCTGAACAGTGGGGCAGGATCCCCTTAGCCAAGAGGTAACTTCCTCCCAGAATCCTCTCTGGAAGGCTGAGGCAGGATGCTAAGTTTGAACCCAGCCTGGACAACTCAGTAACTTAAAAGAGACCCTGTCTCAAAATTAAAAAATAAAAACAGGGAGGCAGGGATGCTGCTGACCCCGAGTCCCTCCCTCCCCAGACCCTGTTCTTTTTCCTGGGGCCAACACATAGTGCTGCAAAAATGTTTTTGAAAAAGCAATTCCAGGGGCCGGAATTTATAGCTCAGTGGCATAAACACCTGCCTAGCAAGCAAAAGGTCTGGAGTTCAATCCCGGTACCACATACACAAAAAGAAAGTAACTTCGCCTGGACTGGATTCCTTCAGGACAGGTACACTTACCATGCCCAATGAGGTACTGCCCATGTTTGTCCGAGTATTCCGCTTCCCTCCCATTGCTCTGCTTCCTGGAGCCAATGGGAGAGAAGCAAAAGGTAAAATAAGCCACATACATCAACGTCCCTGTAGAAGGGAAGGGCTGGAGTGTAGCTCCAGGGTGAGTGCTTGCATAGAGTTCATGAGCACGAAAAAGAACAGGGACTGGGGAGGGAAGGACTCAGGTTCAGCAGAGATCCCCAATGGCAAGAGGTCAGGGGGCAGCCAGAGACACCCACCCCTGGGGCCCACAGCCGACAGCAGGGATTCCAGGGGCCCAGCGCCCTTACCTGAGGCAGAGGACAGCAATGACAATGACCACCAGGACCAGCACCACACCCACGACTGCAGTGCCTGCGATCAGGGCCAACTGCTCGCGCCAGTTGTCGCTCTCTGCTGGAGGAGAGGCTAATCAGGAGGAACCACAGGCTCTGCAGTCCCCACCTCCCCACCCTGGGCATGGAGCCTGGGTGTCCAGAGAACAGGACCCAGCCCATTGTGACCAGTGGGGCTCGAACCTGTACCCATGGTTCATTCTGTTTCCCAGCTTTGTTGCTGCGGAGCAGCTTTAATTTTATTTTGTAAATATAGGTAAATCCGTAAAAAGTCTCTTATCTGTTTGTTTATTTATTTTTGGTGGAACTGGGGATTGAACTCAGGCCCATGCATTTGCCAGGGAAGCACTTATTCTACTGAGCCATCTCCCAGGCCCCAGAGTGTCTTTTTTTTTTTTTTTTTTTTTTGTCTTTTTGAGACAGGGTCTCACTATGCAGTTCAGGCTGGCCTTAGGCTCACTTTGTAGCTCAGGCTGGTCTTGAACTCACAACAATCCTCCTGCCTCAGCCTCCAGAGTGCTGGGATTGCAGGCATGCGCCACCACGCCCGGCAAGATAAAGAGACAAAGAGGGATGTAAAAAAGTTAAGTTGTACTATACACATATACTAACTCCCCATGGTGCATGTAATCGTATGTACCACAGATACGTGTTAAGAAAAAATGAAAATAAACCCTAAAGAATGCTGAACCAGAGGGCCGGGGAGATGGCTCAGTGGAATAAGCGCTTCCCTGGCATGTGCAAGGGCCTGAGTTCAATCCTCGGTTTCCCAAAAACAAACAAACAAACAAAAACCAGAATTCTGAACCAAGTGGAAATAACTCAAATGTCTACCGACAGATGAATGAAAAAGAGCCCTGCTACATCCACACAGAGGACAACTATGCAGCCATGACAAGGGGTGCTACACTGAGATAGGCCACAGCTTAGACAAACCTCACAGATATCATGCTCAGGGGAAGGGGGAACCAGTTAGAAAATGCTACACACGGTATGGCTCCATTCACATAAGGTAGCCGTAAGATACAAATCTGTAAGGATAGAGTTGATCAGTGTTTGCCAGGAGCTGGGGGGGCAGGAAGGGGACTGAGGTGATGGTTTCCGGGCAGAGGGTCTCTTTTCAGCCGGCTAGAAATGTTCTTGACTGAGTGACAGTGGCTGTGTAACTATGAGCGCATTAAGAGCCACTGAACTACATACTTCTTTTTTTTTTTGGCAGAACCGGAGATTGAGCTCAGGCCCTTGAGCTTGCCAAGCAAGCGCTTATTCTACTGAGCCGTCTCCCCAGCCCCTGAACTATATACTTCAAATGGAATGGATGAATCACACAGCACGGGGACTACATGCCCAATAAAGCTATTTAAAAATTACAAAATTTAGCCGGGCGTGGTGGCGCATGCCTGTAATCCCAGCACTCGGGAGGCTGAGGCAGGAGGATTGTTGAGTTCGAGACCAACCTGAGTTACAAAGTGAGCTTAAGGCCAGCCTGAGCTGCATAGTGAGACCCTGCCTCAAAAAAGACAAAAAAAAAAAAAAAAGAATAGAGGAACTTCAGCCACCAAGCCCCAAGTCTCCTCCCCTGCACCTTCTCTCCACTGGGCCAGTCTTACAAGGCTAATTTTGGGGCACCTGCCGGTACCCCACTCACCGTCCAGCTGGGTCTGGCTGTGGTGCTCCTGGCCAAAAGGCCCATAGCCGGCCTCGGAGCGCGCCCGCACCTGAACCAAGTAGCTGGCTCCTCGCTTCAACCCCTGCAGCTCCGCCCGGTTTTCTGAGGTCTTCAGAAACCGAACACTGCTCGGACCCTCTGCGCCCTGTCCAGAAAGAAGGGGGCTGTAAGACACAGACTCGGTTTCTGCTGCTCTTCCTGCCTCCTGCCACCTTCACGCACCCCTATTGCTGCACGGGGGTCCTGCTGTGCAGCCTTCAAGACCTTTGAGCCTGCCCAGGGGACCCTGTGCTGACTATTCTGAACTTATCACATCATGCTGTCCTGAAGCAATTTTTTTGTCTTAGTACTGGGGATAGAACCTAGGGCCTCTGCACTGAGCTACATCCTCAGCCCTTTCTTATTTTGAGATGTGTCACTTGCTAAATTGCCCACATTAGGGGCCGAGGAGACGGCTCAGTAGAAATGCTTCCCTGGCAAGTGCAAGGCCTGAGTTCAATCCCCAGTTCTGCAAATAAATAAAAATATAAATAAATAAATTACCCAAATTGGATCTTTCTGCCTCAGCCTCACAACGTACTGAGAGGATAGGCATGGCACCACGCCAGCCTATTATATTTTATAGATGACATTATTAAGGCTCAGAGCCCTAGGGGATGGCCCATGTCACTTTGGTAGACTTGGAACTCGAAAGCCCATCAGATGCCTGCAGTTCAAGCGTCCTAGCTCTGGACCCGGAAGACCCGTGACCCTCCGGTGCCTGCAGGGCTAGCTGCTGGTCTTACCTTCTCATGGTATTTGACCTCATAGTCCAACACAGCCCCACTGGATGCCCGGGGAATGGCCCACGCCAGGGTCAAGCTGCTGGGCGAGGACCGCGTCACACGGATGTCGGACACTGCAGGAGGCACTGAGACACAGAGACTCATGAGGCCCCGCTGCACTGCAGATCCAGCCCTTATGTTTTCCAACTCTGTGGGCTACACCTAACACTTTCTTCTGCCTGCCTAACACCATCTGCTGCCCCTTTTAAGAACTTTTTGTTTTGTTGACAGCACTAGGACTTGAACACAGGGTTCTTCCACTGAGCCATCCTGCCCTTAAGTTTTGTTTTGCTTTTTTCAAGCAAGGTCTTGCTAAATCACTACTTTACCAAGGTGGGACTCAAATTTGAGATCTTCCTGCGTCAGCCTCCTGCAGTGGTGCATCACAGGCCTGCATCATCATGGTTGGCTCTACTTAGCATCTATTTCACTGTCATTTCCTCTCCGCGCTTTTTGGGGCTCCCTCACTTCATCCCCTATGTCCCCCATTTAGGCCCTCAGCCTGCTGGCCTCTCCCACAAACATCCTGTCCCCCATCTTACCCTCACGATCAGTGGTGACGTTGACTGGCTCAAAGGGGACAGGCCCTGTGGCTAGGGAGGACACACCATTTAGGGCGGTGACCTCAAAAGTATAGGTGAAGTCAGGACGCAGTCCTCGAATGGCCACCCAGGGGTCCACCAGGTCTCGGGGGCCGGGGTCAAAGGTCAGGTCAGCCCCGCAGGGGGTGCAGGAGCCCCCAGGACGGCACTCCCTGCAGCGCAGCGTGTAGGTGAGGTCATCCCGGCCTCCAGACTCCAGCGGTGCACTCCACTCCAGGTGCAGGGAGGAGCCATTCAGGTGGTGGATGACACTGCGTGGGGCTGAGGGTGGTTCTGGGGGTGGGGGTGGAAGCCGGCAATCAGCAGGGGTGGCACCTCAACCACGGGGACAGCCATGGGGCCCGGGGAGGGAGGGCCACGTGCAGGGTCCACCCAGGAGTGGCCTGGTCACTTACTGGTGCAGGCTGCACTGCGCAAGTCAGTGCGGGCACGGTAGTACCCGATGCGGCACTGGCAAATGGAGGATCCAACGGTGTTGGTGTGGCTGTTGGCTGGGCAGGGCTGGCAGGACCCCTCCCCTGATTGGGGCTTGAAGGTTCCTTGGCCACAGGCTGGGGGCAGCAGAGAAAGAAAAGCGTTCATCAAAAATGTGCCCCCTGGGGGCTGGCCAAACAGCTCAACAGATGCAGGCACAGGAGCTGGGAGTGATACCTGGGCCTGCAGTGCCAACCCGCCCCCAGGGTGCGCTAAGCCAGCGAATGAGATGGCGTGGTGGCGCGCACCTGTAATCAGTTCTTAGGAGGCTGTAAATAGGCGGATCACGACGAGTCCAGTCTAGTAGTGAGACCCTGAATACCCTGTATACCTTTCCCTAAAAATAACGACAACAAAAAAAAGTGGCCCTTGGCTGGGCAGCGTGGCCCACACCTGTAATCCCAGCACTTGGGAAGCTGAGGCAGGAGGATGGCTGAGAGTTCAATGCCTGACTGGGGTACCTAGTGAGTTCATGTACAGCCTGAATTATCAGTGCAAAAAGGGCCAGCCATGATGGTGATGGACACCTGCAATCCCAGTGCTCAGGAGGCTGAGGCAGGAGTATCTTGACTTTGAGGCCAACCTGAGCAAGACTGTCTCAAACAGCACACCAAAAATACGCAAATATTTCTAAGGATGCACACAGTGCTAAAAGGGGATGGAAGAAGGATTCTCAGCATCCTCATGTCTCAGAGAAGGGACCCTTCTTCCAGAATAAGGGGCTGCCTACCTTTTATTCTTCTGGTACTGGCTGGGATCAAATCCAGCCCTTTCACACTAAGCTACATTTCCAACTCTTTTGTTGTTATGTTTTTGTTCATTTCAGACGGCATTCTCATTAAACTCCTAAGTTGCCCAGGCTGGACTCAAACTTGTAGCCATCCTACTTCAGCCCCCCATTACAGGCTGGACCTTCACCTACTTAAGACTCAGCCTCTTCTGACACTGATCATGTCTGTATGTGCCTCAACCTTTGCTCAGAGTAAATTTTATGTTTTTATTTTTTTTTTTTTGTGGAACCAGGGATTGAACTCAAGCCCTTGTGTGTAAGCGCTTATTCTACTGAGCCATCTCCCCGACCCCTTCAGAGTAGATTTTAAATGCACATCCCAAAATATATAGAATTATCAAGGAGGGTAGGGGACATGGCACAGTGGCATAGTACTGGAGAGAGAGAGAGAGAGAGAGAGAGAGAGAGAGAGAGAGAGAGAGAGAAAGAGAGAGAGAGAGAATTATCAAGGAAACTGATTGAGCTAAGACACAATGATCAATGTACTTAAAAAAGAAGAAGAACAGGAAACTGACCCAGCTATTTCCTTTCTGGGTATCTTCCTGGAAGTGTTAAAAACATCTCAATACAGTGATCCATGCATACCATGTTCACAGCAGCACAACTCACAAAAGTTACATCTTGCTCTGTATGTCCATCTACAGATGAACAAATAAAGAAAATGTGGTATAGGGCTGGGGAGATAGCTCAGTAGCACAAGCACCTGCCTGGCGAGCTCAAGGTCCTGAGTTCAATCCCCAGTACAATAAAAAAGAAAATGTGTTTACACATGATGGAGAACTGCTCTGCCATAAAAAGGGTAAACCTGACTGTAGGAAGATGGATGCACCCGAGACCATGCTAGTGAGGCGAGTCAGACACAGACATCACAGTTTCTCATATATGAGACCCAAATATATAAACAAAGAGCAAATATAATAGGCAGAAGGAAGACAGATCTGTCTCAGAGCAGAAGAGTATCAGGGGGGACAGGAGGGACGGGGATGACACAAGGAATTAAGATGTGGTATGTGCACATACCGCTCCACAGAATTAGAGAAATGTAAACATTACGTACTGCATATACACACTAAAAAGTAAGTAAAAATAAAAAATAAAGAGCCGGGGAGATGGCTCAGTAGAATAAGTGCTTCTTTAGCCGGGCGTGGTGGCGCAGGCCTGTGATCCCAGCACTGGGGAGGCTGAGGCAGGAGGATTGTTGTGAGTTCGAGACCAGCCTGAGCTACAAAGTGAGCTTAAGGCCAGCCTGAACTGCTACTGAGACCCTATCTCAAAAAGACAAAAAAAAAAAAAAAAAAGAATAAGTGCTTCTCTGGTAAGCACAAGGGCCTGAGTTCAATCCCAGGTTCTGCCAAAAAACATAGAAATAAAAAGAAAAGGAAAAAAAAAGAAAAAGAAAATAAAAAATAAAAAGCAGCAGGTTCATAGCACTGCACCATGAAAGGCACCACGGCAGGCCTGCAGTAATACTGACATCTCGATGAGCAAAACCAGCACGTGAGCTCCCTGTAGCATGTGGTGTGAATCGTGAGGATCTCTCTGGGTGGTGGGTGTCTAAGTCCCACGTGTAGGGCTTAGACACCCAGGCGAAGATTCACAAAAGTGTAATTTCTACACCAAAGCACGGTGGCACACACGTGTAATCCCAGCACTCTGGGCAGTTGAGGCAAGAGGATCAAAAGTTCAACCATAGCCTGAGCTAATGAGACCTTGTCTCAAAATAAAAAACAGGAGCTGGGAGATGGCTCAGGGGAATAAGCACTTCCTTGGCAAGCGCAAAGGCCTGAGTTCAATCCCTGGTTCCACCAAAAATACATAAATAAATAAATAATAAAAAATAGGGGGCCAGGGGTATAGTTCAGTGGCATAGCACCTGCCTGGTGAGGTTGTGAGCTCGATTCCGGTACCAAAAATAAAGTATAAGATAGGTCAGGGCTGGAGATGTAGCTCAGTGCAAAGGCCCTGGGTCCCATTCCCAATATGGAGGAGGCTCACACAGGCCCTGTATGACCACATGAGTGCCCTGGCAAGCACTTGTATTCCCAGCTGATGCAGGAAGGCTGCTTGAGCCCTAGGCAGCCAGGGCCAGCCTGCACAACACAGCGTCCCCAACCCTTCAAAGTAAACACAAGACCTCATCTAGTGAAAAAGCAGTCCAGAAGGAAAAGGAGTGGGACATAGGTAGGGGGGAAACCAGGAAGGAAGGAATCAGAACTCTGCTGAGGGCTCTGGACACCAATGCCAGTAAGGAAAGCTCAGAGTAGAAAACTAAAGTAGGGGAGCTAAACTGGGTGTAATCCCAATACCCAGGAGGCTGAGGCAGAAGGATCTCTGTGATTTCAAGGCCAGCCTGGGTTACATAGCAAGACCCTGTCTCCAACAAACAAGTAACACAGCCAAGAATGGTAAGCAGGGCCAGCCCCCAACAGATGGCTGAGCTTCTCTGGTGGCTCCAGCCCTCACCTCGACACCTTGTGTTCCCTTCCACGGCTTCATGTCCCGCGGCACAGGTGCAGCCGATGACAGGCTGTTCAGCCCACTGGCCGTCCTCGCGGCAGTACAGGCTGGGGCTGGGGCCAGGTGCAGGGACTGCGCCAATCACACAGCTGCCCGCTACAGGCACCACGAGCTCGCGGGGCACAGTCTCCGGGAAATGGGTCAGGTTCACAGTCAGCTGGGGGCACTTCTTATAGAACAGGTGCAGGGACAGCAGGGCCATGCAGGCTCCCTGGTCCTGGAAGGCCAGGTAGAAGCCAGCCTTGCTGAGTGGGCCCAGCCGCAGGGTCTTCACATTTGCCTTCCCTGTTGCCTCGGCCCCTGGGCGCTTCCGTGTGAGATGCTCTGCAGCCACCGTGTCTACCTGCGGGGAGAAGACTTACTATCATCAGGCGTCAGGACCTGGAGACTGTCATTCCCCAGCGCCTCCCTTCCCTAACCTCTCTGTACTAGAACTTTCTTCCACCCCACCCAATGTGTACTTTCTCACAGGTCCTTAAGTTGCCTGCCAGTCTTCTTGCTACTTGTGTCCTGCCTCTGTCCTGTGCCCTTTCTCAACCACTCCTGAGTTTTACATTTATCATTACCTACCCCAAGCCAGGTCCCAATCTCACAGCTGAGGAGAGACAGAAGGGAATGAATCAAGCCAGGTGTGGTGGAGCACACCTACGAACCCAAGAATCTGGGAGGCTGAGGGAGGAGGACCGAAAGTTTAAGCCTACCCAGGCAAGTGAGCAAGAACCTGTCTCAAAATAAAGGAAGGGTATGTAGTTCAGTGTGAAAGCCCTGGGTTCAGTTCCCAGGACCATAAAGAAGAAAAAGGAAGAAGGTGGGAAATGAAAAAAATTACGAAGTGCCAGGTGTGTGGACAGAGTGGCTGGACCCAGGGCAGGGGGAATGAATTGGCTAAGGTAGCATAGGGGACCCTCAGAGTTGAAAAAGGGAAGGCAGAGAGGGGCTTGTGGGGCGCATCAGAGAGAAGCAGCCAGGTTGAATCATCAGCTGCTGCACTGGCTGGGCCTGCAGAGGGAACTGGTGCAGCCAGAAAGGATGAAGTGAGCAAGGTGAGGGGTGCACATCTTGTAACCCCAGCACTCTAGGAGGCTGAAGCAGGAGGATCTCAAGTCCAACTCTAAACTAGGGAACTTAGCAGTTGAGCAAGACGCAGACTCAAAAATCAAAATCAAAATCCAAACCAGTCATTAAATAAAAAGGAATGGGGATGTAGCTCAGTGCTAAAGCTCTGGACTCGATCCCCAGTACTGCCAAAATAGAAAGAAAAAGGAGAGAGCAGCACAGCATGGCTGGCGCAGCTCCTTGGGCCTTGACCACCCCCTCCCTCCCCAAACTTTAGCTGTGTCTCTACCAAGGACCTTGGAAGCTCACCAATGCAAGTGCCTCTCCTCTGAGTTGCCCTACACTGCCTGCCATCAAGCCCCGGTACCTTGATGTACGGATTCTCCATCCAGGCAGGTGTGAGCGCTGTGGCCGTGTCAGCGTCGCTTTCGTAGTAGAAGACAGTGAAGGTCTCCTTGCAGGCTCGGCCAGCTTGCGGCAGGGACAGGCACTCCAACATGGTGAAGCGCAGGGTGGCGTAGACATGCACGGCGCCTCGGCGAGGGACCCAGCCCGTGCGCAGCCAGTGTGCCACTCCGGGCGAGCGCTGGAGGTCGCACACCTCGTAGGTGCGCACGCTGTGCTGCTCCTCGTCCAGGCCGCTCACCTCCTCCCACTGCAATGAGAGGGCAAAGGCAGGGCGGCTGGAGTCTCAGTCTAGAGGGCGGGGCAGCACCCTCAACTTCCTCCTCCCCTTTCAGGTGTCACTCAGGATCCAGCTCTCACCTGACCATCCGCCTGCGGGAACGTCACCCACTTGAGATCCGCAGTTTCCAATTTAGTGTTTAGCAGGGTCTCTAAAGGCAGGGAGAAACAGTCAGTGCTGGAAGGAAGCTGGTAGAGAGATCAGAAAGCCCTGGGAAGAGCTGGAGAGATGGCTCAGCAGAATAAGCACTTCCTTGGCAAGTGGAAGGGCCTGAGTTCAATCCCCGATTCTATCAAAAAAAGAAAGAAAGAGAAGAGAGAAAGGCCTGGGAACTGCTACCAGTGATCCTCTTAGCTCCAAACTGTGAGGGGAATAGAGAAAGGGCCAAGCTCCGCCCTCTGCATCCTTGAGATTGCAGTCAGGGATTGAACCCTGGGCCTTCACACTGAGCTATATCCCTAGCCCTTTTCTTATTTTTCACTTCGAGACAGGGACTCACTAAGTCACTAAGTTGCCCAGCTGGGCTCTCAAATTTGGGATCTTCCTGCCTCAGCCTTCTAGATTGCTGGGATTACAGAAACACACCTAGCTTCAGAGCTCTTGCTCTGAGTGCTGGCCTCAAAACAGCTGGTCCCCACCCCCAGCAGCCCCTGAGAACTCCCAGCCCTAAGGCCTTCCTGAAGGGCTGCACCCTGGAACAGGGACTAGGATGACAGACTCTGGGAGCCTTGCCCTGGCCCTGCCCACACATGGGCAGAGGGCTGCTGGTGGACCCCATCTCTCTGCAAGCCATCTGGGTCTCCATACTCCCCTCTCCAAAGACCCAGGGTTGACCCCACCCTCAACTCTACTCCTCTTCCAAGTCTCTGCCCATTTTCACACCAAAGGCCTCTGCTCCCCTCTTGTAGGTGGGGCTAGGGCCCCAGGCTTGGCCCCTCCACCACTTGTTGCCCTGGGGAGGAGGAAGTGCTGGAGGCCAGGACCTTGGGTTCCCTCCCAGGCTCCTTTGCAGGCCTCACATCTGGATTTGGTTATGAGAAGGAAAGGGGGAGGTGATTTTAGGGGTGTGCCTGTAAGGAGGGGGTGAACACACCTGGTTGGTCTTCAGCATCATGCGGAGGGGCCAGGGTGCAGGTGGAAGAGGGAATTAGGAGAAACTCTGCAGCCCCTGGCAGTGGAAGGGGAAGGGGGGGGAAGCTCCTCTGAGGCCACAGTACTATAAGGGCAGGAGGATAGGGAAGAGGACAGGGCGGGAAGGAGGCCAGGACCTGGGTGGAGCAGAGAGCTGCCCCGGAGGGAGTCAGCTGCACACCTGAGGACTGGAGCTGGGGTCAGGGAGGGGCAGCCTTCTTCCTGAGACCAGATGATGTCCATGAGGTAGGGGCCAGGTGGGAACCCAGCCAGCCTGAGGCAAGCCTCACGGCCCCCATGGGTGGCAGGAGACAGTCCGGTACACTGGGGACAGGATGCCCGGGTTCTGGGAAGGGGGTGGATAGAGGCTGCCGTCTCCACCCTCCATTGTTCCAGCCTGGGTAGTGTTTTCCTGTCTCCAATTTACACACTGTCTCTGCTGCAGGGCTGTCCACAGCTCCAGGCTCAGCCTCACTTTCTCTCCCGTCAAGGACTCCCTGCTTAAACCAGCTTTGATCAGCCAATTGCTCACCTCTCTCACTTCTCCCTGTAGCCCGAGGTCCACCTCGATTGTTCTTTCTGACTAACACAATGTCTCTTTCTGACTAGCACATGTCTCCCACCTCATACCTTCCTTGGTGCACATGGCCCGGTAAACTACTTAAGGTCTCTATGCCTCAGTTTTCTCATCTATAACATAGGAGCTATAAGGCCTCCCTTGCTCAGGGTCGCTGGAGGTGAAAATAACATGGACAGCAAAGGCGTTCTGCCCAGGCAACAGGCGAACAGGAGCAGAATAAACGTTTGCGTTCTGCACCTTTCCTTCTGCCTCACCACATTCATCTAGGGGCTTTTTCTGCTCCATTTGGCTTCCTCATTCTCAGCCCGCAATTCTTCTATCTCTGAGCCCACAAATCTCCCCACCCAGCCCAGAGCAGCACTGCCTGGCCTTGGGGAGAACAGTTTTCCAAGTGCTTCTCCTCCCAGCCAGCGCCCCACCAAGGCCCACTCCCCTGAGACTCCTTTGATTCCAAGCAGTGAAAGGGGGGCAGGCAGCTCAATGAAAGGAGATTAGGGACACAAGAGGAGGGCTGCCCCTCTAAGTGGTGAGGTGGAAAGACCCAGTGATCTTGGGAAAACATTTGGAGGGGAATACAGAAAAGGCAAAAACCCGGAGAGGGTAGAAGGAGCTAGCAGGGCTGCGTTAGGGTAACATGGGGCCCTGCAGGACAGTTTCTGGAGGTGCGCAGGGATGGGAGACAGCCAAGGACCCTGGCAAGGCTGAGTTTAGGCGGCATTTAAAGGGACGGGATACAGCCCGGGGAAAATGAGGCGAGCCTTTCGAGAGTCCGGTACGAGACTGCGGAAGATGGGCACCGTGACAGGGGTGTGGAGCTGTAGGACCCAGGCGTGAACCCTGATGTGTGGACGGTGGGGTCGTCTTACGGCCTACCGCGATGTTCTGTTTGGTCCAGGGCGTTTGAAATGTTCCAGAATGTGCATTCGTGCATAGCCAGAGGTGGGAAAGTGGACAGAAACTTTGGGATATTTTGGGAGACTGAGGTGGGGAAGACAGGAAAGGCTGCCAAAATCGTCTGGCATCAGGAGTAAGAGTCTGGAAAGCCGGGGTAGGGGAACGTCCCGGGTCAGAGCCCGACTCCATCTCTTTCCCAAACAAAAGAAAACTCCACTCCCCGCCGGGCTGCCTCCTCCCCGCCCTCTCCTGTTCCAGCCCGAAGTGTTTGGGGTCGCGGTGCTAGGGTAGGGATAAAGAGAGCTCGGCTCCTCTACTCCCAGGCCCTACTTTGGGAGCTCCACGAATGGCGGGGTGCTCACAGGAAACTCACCTTCTAAAGCAGCGGCGAGCGAAGCCCAGCAGAGAAGTGCTCGGAACTCCATGGCGCCGTATTCCTGCGATTGGATCCGAGTTTGGGGGGCCCTAGCCCCCCCAGGTCTGGCTCCCCCCCTCGGGCGGGTGGGCGCCGACTCCCAGCTCGAGACTCTCAGTCGAGGCCCTAGTGCTCGCCCATGCGGAGGCGCGGGACACCGGGCGGCGGCGCCCAGGTGTGGCCCCGCGTCCTCAATGCGCGCGCGGGAGGCGGGCCTGGGGGGCGTCGGGGTAGTGGGCGCGTTCTGGGGGCGCCGAGAGAGACGTGGCTGGAGTCGGGGTCCCTCCGGGACCTCGGGGTCCCGCCCCCGCTGGCTGGAAGTGGGCCGATCGCTCGCGATCTCCCCCCCTCCCTAGAGAGGTGCAGCTAGCGCCGCCGGCAGAGCGCTCCGCGCAGGCGGGCAGGGTGGAAGCCAGAGCTGGGACGCAGCGGGAGGGAGGGAGGGAGACTGCGGCGCGAGGCCCGGCGGGCCGGGCAGAGGCTGCGCGGGGCTGGGTCTGGGCCGGGCGGCGCCTGGCCGGGGAGGGAGGGGCGCGGGGGGGTGGGGGCGGGGGCATCCTCCCCAGCGGGGGCTCGGCGAGGGGGCCAGGCGCGCTGATTGGTGAGCGCGTTGCTGAATAATTCATGAGGGAAACGGAGCGGGGCGCCGGCCAGAGTAGCTCTGGAAGTTAGGAGAAAGTTTGGAGAAGGGGGAGGGGCGACGGGCCTGGAGCCCAGGTCCCGCCCAGACGTGCACGGGGGCCGTGCACCCTAACCTGGAGCGTGCATGTCGCGGCCGGGGCCTAGGGACCCTGAGGACAGGCCTGAGCCCAGCAGGCACAGTGAACAGAGACACACACCCAGCAAACTGCGCGCGGCTGCGTGGACGTGCGCAAAAATGCAAGCTAGATGCACAAAGCCCTCACGGAACTCGCTTCGCACATGAGATTCCACTCCTGGATGCGACTGCTACCCCTGCTAGCTGGCTCCTGGGACGGCCCGTAGAAGAAAAAGAGGAAAAAGAAAATGGTAGAAGCTTTTGAGGATGGAGGGCCGTGCAGCGGTCCCCGGGCAGCAGTCCCAGCTGTTTGGGTAACCCTGCAGCGAATGATCACACAGTCACTCTGCGCGTTAAGCACTGGTGACCCGCTCTGCGCGCAGCTTTGGCGCCTAGAGGTGTGCAGGAAGGCGGGTATGCTGAGTTCCTATGATGAGTGATATAGACAAAACGAGGAAGCGAGGGTAAATAAGAGGGAGGCGTGTCGGAGAGAGCGAGGGGTCAGGGAGATTTCCAAATCCCCATTCTCTCACTCTCACTCTCGCGTTTGGGGGTGGGGGCTCCCCCGCCGCCCTCAGCCCTGACCCGGGAGACTGGAGGCTGCTGCCTCGATCTTTCCGGAGAACGTTTCCTGTCTGGCTCCTGGGGAGCCTCAGATGGCTACGAGGTGCCCTTCCTCTCCTTGGCATCTCCCCCATCCATCAGTTAGAGAGGAGACTCCCGAAATCCCGCCACCGCCTTCTCCTTTAGGGTGCCAACCGCAGGGCTCACAGCGTGGAGGGGAAGGGGTGCTGCAGCTGGAGCGGCCTGAGAGATTGGAAGAAAAAGGCTTAGGCTCAGAAGATAATTAAGGACAACAGTATCTGGAGGCGCTGAGGAGCCCAGAGACAGAAAAGGAGGAGTCGTCGGGGACTCTTGGGGGGCTGCCAGACGCCCTCACTGCCCCCCCCCGAAAGGACCTGTAGTGACCTCTTGTCCCCGTGTACTTATCTTCCTGACACAAGCAGCGCTGTGCACACCCCTGTCCTTCCTCGTTGCCCTGCCTGGGTCCTGCTCCGGGGTGCGGGGTCACCAAGGGCAGGAAACAGCCGGCTTGGCTGGAGCCGACCAGACCGGCTTCAGCCGGGAATCCCCTCCTCCCTCCCCATGCAGGCCGGCAGCCACCCCCATGCCCTCCTTACTCAGCTTCTCCCCCCGCCCCCTCCGCGCTTTATCCACAGGCACCCCCTCTTGCTCTGCACCCGGATCCTCCAGCCTATCTGTCTCCTTCCACCGCCTCCAGCCTTGCAGGCTCAGGTCCTCATGGGGAAACAGTGCAGGGCTCTGCTCTAGGTGGGAAGGCGCAGGGGACTGGGCGCAGTGCAGAGGGAAGCCAGAGGGAAGCCGGGCAGGGTGGAGTGAGGGGCCAGTGTGGCACAGGGCTAAAAAGGTGACAAGGCTTGCGTCATATCGGAACTCTGTGTATTTAATCCTGGGGACCAACCTCCACTGCCAAACTAGAGGGAAGAGAAGCTGCGGGTCAGAAAATACTCAGAGACTGGCTGAGGTAGGAGGACTGAAAGAAAGTTCAAGGCCAGCTTGGGCTACATAGTGAGTTCAAAGCCAGCCTGTCTCAAAAACAAACCAAAAAAAAAGAAAGAAAAAATACCCTTCTATGGTTGTTTAGCTCCCACACTCAGCCTGTACTCCAGCTCTTAGTATCTGATACAGAACTATAAAAGAATGAATAAACAATTTTTTTTCTCAACTCAACTCAGAACCCTGTGCTTGCCAGGCAAGCACTTATTCTACTGAACTATTTCCTCAGCCTAAAAAAAAAAAAAAAAAAAAAAAAAAAAAAAAAAAAAAAAAACTTTTATTGAGCAGCTACTGATGCTCAGTGCCATAAAACAAACCAGGCATGGTGACACATATTTGTAATCCCAGCATTCTAGGACGTTTGAAGCAGGAGGATTGCAAGTTCAAGCCCAGCCTATTTGAAGCCTATCTCAAAATAACAAATGGGTTGGAGATGTTAGTGCAGAGCAAATGGCCTAGGTACAATACCAGTTTCCTCCCCCAAATAAAACATAGCTGCTGAGCTCAACAAAAATCTAGTCAAAATGAACACACTTGATAATCTGCTAGATTATCTGATGCAAGTCCCATGAAGTCCCCTTTCCATGGAGAAGACATCTGAGACTTGAATGCTGGAATCACTTGGTGGGCCTGAGATTGTTTCTTCCACCTACAGACCTCTTTCCAGGCAAGCTTGGGGGTCCTTTAATTTTGTGACCCCGACAGATGGGCATTCCTATCACAATTTAAATCAGTGCTGGGGCTGGGGAGATGGCTCAGTAGAATAATTGCTTGCCTGGCAAGCACAAGAGCCTGAGTTCAATCCCCAGTTTTGAAAAAAAAAAAAAAAAAAATCAGTGCTTGTCCCAGAGGCCCAAACAAATCTGGGGGCTTCCCTTCCTTGATTTTAGGGTACTTAGTACACTTTGCTGTCACTACATCCCAAATGTTACATCTTGTTCGCTGCTCAAGCCATAGGATCTTTCCATATAGTACCACATCAACAGGTAGAGGAAGCAACCCTAAATAGCACTAGGGTGTGTGTGTGTTTGTTTATTTATTTATTCTGCAGTATTGGGGATTGAACTTGGGACCCTGTGCTTGCCAGGCGGGCACTTATACTGCTGAGGTATCTTCCTAGCCCCTATTTTTGTGGTACTGGGAATTGAACCCAAATCTTTTACACTGAATGTCACCATTGGACCTTTTTTTTGTTTTATTTGAGTCTCACTAAATCACTAAGTTGCCTAGGCTAGGCTGTAACTTGGGATCCTCCTGCTTCAGTCTTCTAAAAGTGCTGGGGTTACAGGTATGAACCACCACACCAGCCCACCAGGCTGTAGGGTTCTCTTTTGTTATCATATCCAATGGGATAGTTGTTTCTCCTAACAGATTATTCCTTTTCACTATAAACTACTGAAAGGATCACTTCTTCTAGTCTCCCCTTTCCCGCCCTGCCTAACTCTGCCCTGCCTAACTGCCAAGTGGTCCAAAGTTCAAGTTTGCTTCAAAGCTTGTGAAGTTTAAATTTCAGTGCCCCTTACCTGCTTGATTTCCTCAGTGGCCCTGGTTAATGAATGCCATCAATTTAAACAGTTCTCCCATTGGGCTGCAGGCCAGTATCTTACAGCTTTTAAACAAAAGGACTTTGTTGGAATTAGCAAAAATGAGTTGTAAACCTTGAAGAATCTCTCTCTCTCTCTCTCTCTCTCTCTCTCTCTCTCTCTCTGCTGTGCTGGGGATGGAACCCAGGCGTCATGAACACTAGCAAGCTCCCCTCTATTGGGCTACCCCATAGTCCTGACTGTGCATTTGCTTGTGTGTGGCCAACGCAGGAAATATGTTGTGCTCCTTGTCACTGTCAGTCACGAGCAGATCTGGCCCACAGAGGGTGCTCATTGAGTATTTGTTCCTGTTTGTCCTTTTTAGTGACCGTTCTTTCATTTATACAGTAGTTTGTTTTGTTTTTCTTTTTTCAGACACTGGGAATTGAACTATAGGCTTTACACTGAGCTACACTCTCAGTCTTTTGTTTTTTAAGTTTGAATGAACCAAGGATGCAGCTTGGTGGCACAAGTGCCTGCCTACCTGGCAAGTGAAAGGCCCTGAGTTCCATTCCCTATACAAAAAAGAAAAAAAAAAAAATAGTTTGAGAGAGTTTCCTGTTACATCACCCAATCTGACCTGGGATTTGAAATCTTTCTGCCTCTCAGCATACTAAGGTCACAGGCATGCAGCACCATTTGCCTTATTCAGTGTTTCCTATTTTTCCAGTAATGAGGTAGTGAACAACCACTATGGGCCAAGATGGAGACTGCGAGGTCATCCTCTGTCTCCTCTGACTAGACGGCCTGCAGGCAGAAAACCCAGGAGATTGCAGCAGTACCCAGGCAGTTAGGTGCTAAACATACATGGGGGGCACAGAGGGAGCACAGCTAGCCCATCAAGTGGCTTCCAGGTGAGCTCTGGGAGCAGTGCAGTCGAATGAGTCACCCAGGAGACGCTGGGAAGGGAGCTCAGGGCAGAGGGAACAGCAAATACAGTGTGAGACCCACAGGTAGGGAGGACGTCCCATTGTGATAGCTGCCAGAGTTTGCAATGCTAGGGCAGATGGTACCAAGACAGTGACCGTTGATGATCTGCAAGAGGGGCACCAGGGCCACCAGCATTGACTGCCACAGACCTTCCCAGGTCTTATCCTGAACCCTTCTACTAGCCACCTGCTTAGGGGTTTCAGGCTAAGAAGTGACATGGTCTGGTCTGCATAAAGATCTTACAACTTGGGGTTGCGTAGACAGCGCAGTACAACAAATGCTAAAAAAAAAAAACAAAAAAAAACTCACAACTTTAGGGCCAGGCAGATAGCTTGACAGTCTAAGCACCTGCCTGGCAAGTGCAAGGGTCCAGGTTCAACCCTGGTACTCCCTGCCATGCCATGCCAGCCCTGCGCTGTGCTGCCTACCAAAACCCAGCCTGCTGGCAAACGCCTGTAATCCCAGCACTGGCTAGGAGGCTGAGACAAGAGGATCACTATGAGTCTGAGCTGCATAGTGAGACCCTGTACCAAATATATAAAGAAATAAAATATTAAAAAAAATAAAATAAAAGGTCTCACAACTTTGGAGAACAAGTTATAAATGATCAAGACAGAAAAAGCAGCACTGGGCCAGAGAGATGGCTCAGTGTTCGCTTCCCTGGCAAGCACAAGGGCCTGAGTTCAATCCCCCCCACCAAAAAAAAAAAAAAAAGAAAAGAAAAGAAAAATCAGCACCATAACCTAAGGACAGTGTGGGTAGCCAGAACTTGGGCCGGGGCTGTTGGTGAAGGAGACCGAAATCATGGATGACTTAAATTCAGGCTTGGGCTGGGGATGTAGCAGTCATCGTGGACATGTGGAATTTTAGGTCTCTGTGCACCAGAAGACCTGAAAGTCCACAAGATCTGAGCTCCCCAGGTCTGCAGCTCAAAGATGGACTTTTGGATGGAGACCGAGGTCTAGAGGTGATGAGGCACATGAGGAGGGGGGGCGGGGGCATGGCAGATCGGGGCCCCTGGGGAAAGCTTCACAGTCTGTTTCATTCAGCAACTGCTTTAATCATGAAAGGAACTCTGGGAAGTTGAGGCAGAAGGATCACTGTGAGTTCGAGACTAGCCTGGGTTACAAAGTGAGTTCAAGGCCACCCTCAATGCGTACTGAGACCCTGTCTCAAAAAAAAAAGGAAGGGCTGGTGATGTAGGTCAGTGTGGAGGCCTTGGATTCAATCCTGATCCTCAGTACCAAAAAGAAGTACCCTGTCTAAAATGCTCAAGGAGGTTGGGGATTTAGCTCAGCAGCACACTTGCCTGCCTGGCAAGTGCAAGGTCCTGAGTTTGATCCTGGTATGAAACAAAAACAAACCAAGAAATGGTCAAGCCAGCCTTACCCTCTGTAGTGTGGTAGGGCTCTTGGTCCCACATCCAAGATCCTCTCTCGTGCCCAGGGCCCACACCAGGGTCATGCCTGGCTCTCTGCCTTGACACTGTTCTCTTGCTGAGCCAATACTTTCCACTGGCCATCAGGGATGGGCCGTGATTTACCCTTAACATTCCATGGTCTCCCCCAATATTGGTGCTGGGAGACAGGAAAGGACCCCTGATTGCCATTGGAGTAGCCAGGGTTGAAAAAGAGCCAGGAATGGGAATGAGCGTCGGTGGAGTTGATGGGAATGAGAAAGGGGAAGGACAGAGCTGAGCCACAGAGATACCAAAGGACAGGGAGGTGGATGAGGGAGAGAAGGGGCTGGGGTGTATGTGTGTAGAAAGGTGGTGGGGGGAGAGGTAGTGTGAGGCTCATTGTCCCAGCGGGGGGAAGTCTTTTGTTTCCTCTCTTCCCCTGGCAGCCTGACAGGATATGAGGCCAAGCCCCCCCCATGCCAGCATCCCCCCCCAACTGGAGGTGGCCCTTCCCTTGCCATTGTGTCCCTGACAGGAATGGGAGTGGGGCAGGCAGGAGACTGGCTCTAGGAAGGACTCTATGGTCCTTCGCTAAGGAGAACTGTATGTGGCATGGCCGGGCTAGGCTACCGGGGTACCGGAGGGACCAGGAGCCCTGGGTTTGCTGAGTAGTTTGGCTGGGATCACTCAGTGCCTGGGGAGGAGCAGGAAGACAGCCTGGGTGGGGCCAACTCAAAAGGTTGCAGGTCGCTCTAGGGGGAGCTCGGCTGGGGCCCCAGAGATGACGCAGTGCTTCAGGCCTCTCCCGGCCCCCACTGTTCTGGCCTGGGGGCCAGAGAGCTCACCTGAACCCCAATGTCCCCCACCCCCACCATTCCCTAAGCTTGACATCACTGCGCAGGGCAGCACGGTTGTGGTGCCTTCCCAGCAAACCCAGGTGTTCTGCCCGGGCTCTCTGCATCCAGTTCCCTGAATGCCTTCCCTCCCCGGGATCTGGGCGTCTGGTTCCCCTCTGTCCTGGAGAAATCTTGGAATTTCATCCCTCCCCTTCTTTCCCTCCTGGCCGGTTTTGCTCCATCGGCTGTTTCTGCAGGAAGGGCGCCCCACTCAGCCTCGCCTCTCTTCCCAAGCCTGAGTCTTTTGTTTGCTGGATCTGCAGGAAATCATACAGGCGATGGCCAAGGGATCATCTGCCCCAGGGACCCGGGTGTGTGTGTATGTGTGTGTGTATATTCACCCGGGTGTATGTGTGTGTGTGTGTGTATTCACCCGGGTGTGTGTGTTCACCAGACTGAAGGCTGGGGAGCTGATGGACGGAGTGGGGGGAATCGCCAGGAAATTATTCGAGACCTAATTCGGAGCCCCTGGGCCGATTGCACATTCCGGTCGCTGAAGGGGCGGGCTGGTTCTGTGTGTCTGGTGATCCCTAGAACTCGAGCCTGGGCCGGTATGAGGTCACCTAATAGGAGTTGACATAAAGGGGATAAAAAACCCATACCGAATTTTACAACCTCAGATCCCAAGTCGTAGGGAGGTGGCAGGCAGGTCGGATCAAGCACTGTAAGGTTAGGATCCCCTCCCCCCAAAGAGTGACTGGGGACAACCAGCACGTAGCCCCAGAATTCGCGCCTTCCCAGAACGCAACTATAGAAAAAGGGCAGCGGCGCGGACGCTCTGGCGGGCCAGCGTCGTCTCGTTTGTTGCCCTCTCTTCGAAGTCCTCCAGCGCGCCGCCATTTGCCCTTCCTAGGAAAGGGGCGGGACCGCCTCGATCACGTGACGCGCGAATCCGAGGCTGTCTCCTGCTTGCCGGGCTGTTGGGCTGACGTGAGAGACATCCTACCGCGACAGTCGAATGGGGTAGTTGGAAGAGCAAGAGATTATTCTAGGCAATGGCCCTAAGCGTTCTGTTCAGCGTTCTGTTCAGAGTAGGCAATCAATGAACAAGATAAATAGGGAAGAGAAGGCGACTGTAGAAGAATTAAGATATGTTATAATACATTACCGACTCCCCCACGATGAATGTTACCATTATGGGCTAATAAATATTAGAAAAGTTAAGTAAACGATATATATATTACATGGTATTAAATGCTATGGAGGAAAGAAAATAAAATGAATGGGATGGGAAACGGTGTGATTCAGTATGTGTGTTTGTATGTATACATGCGCGTGTGTGGGTGTGTGTTTCAATTTAAAAAGGATTGGGCCGGGAACATTTCACTAAGAACAGAATGACTTTAGATCCAGAAGACCTAAAGAAAGTTCATTAAAACAAACAAACAAACAAACAAACAAACTAGGGGCTGGGGAGATAGCTTTGTAGAATAAGCACTTGCCCAGCAAGAGCAAGGGCCTGGGTTCAATCCCTGAAAAAAATAAACCAACAACTTAAATCCAGGGCCAGAGAGATAGCTCAGTAGAATAAGCATTTGCCTGGCAAGTGCAAGGTCCTGAGTTCAATCCCTAGTTGCACAAAAGAAACAGTGAAGCTTAGCTTAACCATCACACAAAAGAATTACCAATGGCTAGCTGTGGGTGTGAGAGGAAGTGTTAAAGTATAGCCCCCCAGTTTTCTCCTGAACAACTGGAAAGATGAGAAGGGTACTGGAGGGCTGGGTTTGAGCTGCTCATTTGATGTCCAGACAGAGATGTTTATAGGTTGCTGGAGGTAAGATCTGAAATTCAGAGTGGAGATTTGGGCTGGAGCTCCGTCCTGGGGCACTGTTACACAGATGGTATTTAAAACTATGACACTGCATGAGGTCACCAAGGCAGTGGGTGTAAATGGTAGAAAACTGACTACACTTCCACTGGAGTTTTCATTCCACAGTGGCCTCTTGGCTGTTTATTCAGCACCACCTAGGGGTATCCCAAAGTGAAGATGAGAGACAGGAAGAAGCAGCAGAAGAGACTGAACAGGAAGAAATCCTGAGTGTGGCAAAAGAGTGTTTCCGGGAGAGGGAAATGAGAAGGTGTGTCAGTTTGGTAAAATGAAGACATGAGCAGAGATGTTACACTAGGCCGGGCGTGGTGGCGCAGGCCTGTAATCCCAGCACTCAGGAGGCTGAGGCAGGAGGATTGTTGTGAGTCCGAGACCAGCTTGAGCTACAAAGTGAGCTTAAGGCCAGCCTGAACTGCACAGTGAGACCCTGTCTCAAAAAGACAAAAAAAAAATAGATGTTACACTAGTCAGGCAGAAGTTATTGGTGAACTGATGGGCAATTTCCCTTTTTCTGAGGTAAGTATACAGGTTTTTTATTTATTTATTTTTGATTAATAGGGCAGTTTCAATAATTAATACATTGTATAAAGTTATCTTCTTAGTGGTTATTCATAGTATGAGAAGCAGACAGGATATCCTGCCCAAACACTATTAGTACAAATCTTTCTACTCATTGAATTAAGTGAGAGTAGCCATATATCTATCCTGACTATTCTGTATATACAAATACAAAATGGTCCTTCCTTTGTATCCCCTTTTTTTTTTTTTTTTTTTTTTTTTTTTTTTTTTTTTTTTTTTTTTTTTTTTTTTTTTTT
>PVKA01022596.1:0-36873 GCA_004027165.1 Ctenomys sociabilis | reverse complement strand
TTGCTAATACTTATACTATTTCTAATTGTTTCTCTTTTCTAATGTTCATGTTAAGTTCCTATGATTGAAGTTTTCTCGGGAAAAGTAGTGTTCTTACAAAAGTTTTGATTCATGGTACATTTTTGTGTGAAACTTGTGTGCATTTTCCATTAATTATATTACTGCTCTGGAAAGAGAGTTTTTAAGAGCATTTGACACTTACAGTGTGTAAACAAATGACTAATATCTCACTTGATTTCACATAGAAATTGATTAAGAGACTATCTTGGTTACTTTTCTCCTTGTTGAGATAAACTTCTCGAATCGTAAATCAAAAGGAGGAAAGATTAATTGAGCTCTAGTTTGTAGAGGTTTCAGTCCACCATCAGATGACTCCAAAGCAGGTGCTCTGGCCCACAGGCATCACAGAGGATGAACAACTGGTCATAGATAGAAAGGAGCAAAGTAAGCAGGGCTGGCCACAGCTCTTTCCAGCCCCTGTGTCAAGCCTCTTAGGGTGGGTAGCATGCACACCCTTAATCCTAGTGCCATGGAGCCTAGCATTGCACCGTAAATCCATCGCAGCATTACACATTCTAAATTCAGCGACCTCTTAATATAACAGTGTGAAGTTTGGGGGTTCATCTGAACATAAACTCTGCAGTTAAGACACTTTTAAAGAAATATGTATGATGTAATTGCTTTCTTCAAGCACAGTTAAATGTTAACGTATATTCATGTGCATCATTTGAAGTATATCTTCTGGTTGATCAAACTTTAGTCACACATTTTTAGAGTGATTCTCATATTTTTCTTCATTTGCCTTCTATTTTTAAAATATGATGACATATAGATATATTTCTGGATCTCATTGTAATTGATAATTTATTTATATTTTGTACATTAGGGAAGGGTCTACAGGATGTTCCGAGTCTCACTACTAGATAAAATTCTGAGAGATTCACCTGTTAGAACCTCCCAAGAGCTGGGATTGCAGGTATGCACAACCGCACCCAATCTGAATTGTTGTCTTAGTGTACCCCAGGGGTGGAGCTGGCATAGCAGGCTCTGGAATTGAACCTCTGACCACTGTACTTGCTTGCAGGTCCTTTAATTCGCTGAGCAATAATTGATATTTTCTTATTTCTTAATTATTATATAGTTTAGTTTCTATGTATAGTTCAAAACTTTATAATAAGTATGCTGACATGAATATTAAAACATAAACATAAATACTATATCTATATCAAAATTAGCATGTATAATTAAGAGGATTCAGGAGAAGTACTTTAGTTCACTAAAAGTGTTTTGGAAAAATAGTTATTTTGTGGAAGTTATCTACTTAATTACACAATCTGAGAGCATGCAAGAATGAACAATAGTAAAATCCCAGCACTTGGGAAGCTGAAAACACGAGGATTACATGAGTCCAGTATGTGTGTGAGAGCCTTAGACCCTGCACTAAATACCTAAAAAAAATGAAAAAATAGAAACCTTGCAGGTGCAATATTTTATTTGTTCTCTCTGTTAAAGTATTATACTTTGCCACATGAAATGAGTAAGCATTCGAAACTTTTGATATATAATTGAAGCTAGCAGAATATGCTATGTTCACATTTACACTGATAACTTGATTAAATGCCATGTCCTTGCCTTAAGAAAAGGACAATCATTTTGGCTCATTTTTAAAATCCATTTATTCTTTTTGTTACCTCATTGTCCTTCCCTGGTTGGTGATCATATTTTATTGTAGTAAATTTCAAATGTGGAAGATGCTTGCTAACTTTTCATCTGTGTATCGTGCACTTTGAGCTATTGTTTAATTAATTTCTACATTATTCTTTTGTTTATGGTTGATAGAATAAATACAAATATGCCAGGCGTGGTGGCGTATGCCTGTAATCCCGGCACTAGGGAGGCTGAGGCAGGAGGATTGTTGTGAGTTTGAGACCAGCCTGAGCTACAAAGTGAGCTTAAGGCCAGCCTGAACTGCACAGTGAGACCCTGTCTCAAAAAAGACAAAAAAAAACCGAATAAATACAAATAAAAATGTCAGTTATATGTCTTTGGATAATAAGAAAGGATAGATAGAAAGGATCACAATTTATAAAACTTTTTAATATTGTGAGCATAATTTTAGTTTGTGAGAATCTTTACTTTTCTAGTGTAGCTTTTACATAAGCTTTTTTCATGTTACAGCGAGATAAAAACATCAGTCACTTTAGGTTGCAAAGAACTGGAAAGTTTAGGCAGGAGGGAATTTGAAAGAACAATCTTCCCTTTGCAGAACAGGCCAATTTTTCAATATAGCTTTACCTGTTAAAGCAGGTAAGGGATGAAAGAGAAAAGACACCATGAAATGGGGTACTGGGAGGCATCTAAATTGTTTAGTAAAAAATGGAGAAAAATGGAACTTACACAGCACAATTTTCTGCCTTCTGCTTTAGATTTATTTTTGGAAATTTTAGTTAGTCCTTTCCTGCTTTTCTATTTATTTTCAATAAATCTCTAAGTACGTCATTCTAAAAATCAGACAGTGCCTGAAGTTTTTGTAGCTAGTATTAATATTAGTCAGCTTTTGTGTTTCTCGTACTAAATACCCAATACTCACAAGTTAAAGGAAGAAATCGTTTATGTGGCTTCCTTACAACAGGAACATGAAAGAAGCATGTGGTGGAGCAAACTAAGTTCATGGTGTCCAGGAAGCAAAATAGAAACACAGCACCAGAGAGCAGAGGGATAGGGACCACACAGCAACCACATTCATTGTCTCCATGACCTGCCAGTAGTATTCTGAAGGCTCAAGAGAAAATTAAGTGGATACAATTAATATTAGCCTGTATCAGGGACTGCTGCAGAGAGTCAAGTGTTACAGCACAGAGTGGCAAAGAAAGAACAAGAGACAAAATAGCAGTGTAGCAGGCATCTGGGATGGTCAGTTGTTCTCAGGAGAGCAAAAAGCCACAAGGTAGCCAGAACGTTGGTATACATTAGTTACATCTGTGTTAAGGACAATGTGGGAAGGTAGGCTCAAGGAAAGATAAAGCACTGTGCAAGGACAAGAATGAGACAAGGGGCAATAAGAAACGTAGTTTCCCCAGGTGCCTTAGGAGTACTTAGGAGGTCTCGCTTTGCCCTGTGAGCACCACACAGTCACTAGCTATTGGGCTTCATCTGTAGCCAGAAAAGAACAGGAAGTTTTCTCATTTCAATCTGGCTCAAAGGATAGGGAGAGAACAGCCTTGGACATTCCCTAGCCTTGATGATCAATTTGTGGTCCCCCAGAAACCATCACATTCCACTCCCTGTCAACTGGAAACTCAAGCATCTCTTCCTAAAGCACAGTAAATCTTGAAATAAATTCAGAATCATAATTTTTCCTCATGTGATAACACTACCCTTAAAATCTGGGTGGAAGACACACTGATTTTTGCATTCTGCTGATTGGTAAGGCCAGCATGACTTGCACACTGCCCACATATTTTGCCAGCAGGAGCAGTATCTAGTCTTCTGTAGACAATGTCTATAGTGGACTCTGGGTGCCTATATAGTGAAACAATGAAGTGAATCCTGGGGAATGAATTCCCTGGGAGGCCCTTTCATAAGCAAGGATTCCAGCAATTCTCTTCTCAGATGAAAGGTGGACACTTTTGTGTCATTGAGCTTATGATGGGTGGAGTCGTCACGATTTCTGCGTTCCTCCGAAGGTGCATATTCTCTCTACCTGTTTGTCTCTCTACAAAGTCCTGGGATTGTTTTAATTTGTGCTAATCACTTTAGCAAACCCAGTTTCTTTCACTCCAACTCTACATATGTTCTTCTGGACTAAAATTTAAAATTTTCAAGTTTTTCTGCTTCACCCTTTGCTTTCGATTCTCACCATGAATCAGTCTAAAAGAAGTCAGCAATTCTGATGCCATCGTTTGAGTATTGGATGGCCTTGAAATTGATCAACCAGAACAATCAGGTCACCAGCCTTACTCTCAAGTCTTGTAGAAAACTTGAGGAATTGGGCATGATGCCCTGATGCCACAGGCCTGCCCTCCAGTTCACTTTCTAGAATCACTTACCAGAACCACCCATCAGGCTTTACTTAGTTCATTGTAGTGCTTCTTCAACCTGCTTCTCCAAACTTTTCCAAACACCTTCAGCAAGCCAACTCCAAAGACTTCTAATGCATAGAATCAGGTGTAGATAGTCACATATACATTTCTCAAACACACTTTTTCCACCTCAGGCTGCCTTCTGCGGTGCTGACACCCACAATTTAAAGCCACAGATGATTTTGGCATCTGGTTTCTGGGGTTTCACTCTATGACTGTGTGTCTCCAGGTCAGGAGCATGGCAAGTGAGAGTGAAGCAAAGCTGTTCAGCCAGCTCGTCGCTGCCAGGCAGCTGAAAGGGGAAACAGCAATGGAGGTGAGCAATTGAAGGACAAAATATAGCGGTGAAGCTGTGACTCCTTGATGTGTCCAGAGGCACAGGCACACAGAAATGTGTTTTACAAGCCTCCTGCACAACTCTCATGCCAATTTCATACATTTGCACTTAACCACCACAACATCCAAAATATATGCTAGTGCTCTTTCAATGATTTCTTGACCCAATGGCAATGGATCATCTCTTGCCTGTTTGCTCTTGCTAATATCCATTAGTGGGGCCTGGGAGATAGCCCAGCCCAGTGGTGTAAGACCTTGCCTGGCAAGGACAAGTTCTGGAGCTCAGTGCTCAGCCCCCACAGCTTCAGGTGTTCTGTGCCAGCCCCGAACTGGGCCTGGTGGGGGACTGGCAGCGACAAAAGAGAACACAGGCCAGCCTGAACTGCACAGCAAGACCCTCTAGGAGCATGTGTCAGAAGAAGAAGAAGAAAAAAAGGAGAGGAAATAGAAAAAAATATATATCCATTAGAGGAAAGCCTGATAATTTTAGACAGTGTAGAATAGAACTATAACACAAATAAGAAGTGTAACAGAACTATAGGTGATGGGAAAAATTAACTAACAAATTAAAATGAGTAAAACATATTGACTATTCATTGTATTGTTTTGGTACTAGAACTTGAACTCAGGACCTAGCACTTGCCAGGCAGGCATTCATCCCTGGCCACCCAATATTCATTGTAAATGTGCAGAATATATCAAGAATTAATTGTGATTTGGGGTTCAGTTTAAGTGATATATATATATCTTTGATTCTTAACATTATGAAATGAGCAGTACATTTTTTTCTACTCTGAACAATGAAAATATGAAGAATACAAGAAGTAAGGAACTATCCATTTGATGGATCTACAGGATCTGAAGTAAAACTATATATACTTGATTAGGTGTGGTACCAATGGTTTCAGTGTCTATTTTGTTACTAGTACAAGCTTGCCATACATTAAGAGCATCAGTAGATTTGCATAACACATGTTAATTTTTTTTTCATCCCTATCTCTAGTCCTCCCACCTCCCTACATCTCTTGGTTTCCTTCCCATTTGCAAAAAATCTACCTTCCTGTGTCCTATTATATAGCTTCTTAGTTTAAAGATAATACAGATTTTAAAACAACATTAAAAATCACACAGAATATTAAAACAGGATGATAGGCAACCAACAATGGTTGATATATTGCATATTAATATCTTCAAAGTAGTTGTTCAGATTACCATGTATAGCGATGTTAAATTTGTTTAAAATTAAGTATTAAGTGTTCCTCTATTTAATTAATTACTTTTCTCTTTTAGAGATAGAGTCTCACTACGGAGTTCAGGCTGACCTTGAGCTCACTTTGTAACACAGGCTGGTCTCAAATTTGCAAGGTTCTTTCTGCCTCAGGGTCCCCTGTGCTGGAATCATAGGCAGGCACCACCACACTCAGAAACTGTTCCTGGGCCCAGGAACCAATTGATGGTGTGCTGTGCCGACCCCACCCCCAGGGAGTGCTGGGAAGGTGATTGCGATTGGGCATGGTGGCACCCACCTGCAATCCCAGTACTTGGGAGACTGAAAGCAGGAGAATCACTACAAGTCATTTGTGTAGTGAGACACTGTAGACCCTGGACTAAATACATAAACATGAATAAATAAACCAATAGACATTAGTAGTACAATTATGTTAATTATAGCATGCATATATATTTTCTTCTTTCTTTTTTCCTTTCCTCATCCCAGTTGTTCTTTCCTTTTAAGTAGCTTCTTTATGTTTCACAGTATCTATTATACCTTTCAGATTTTATTTATTCTTTCATTTTCTTACATTAGAGAGACAATGCGATGTAAACATGTGGGCCCGATTTACTTCAGTTATAAGTATCGTCTGTAATTGGATCCATATCCCTATAAAGGAAACAAATTTATCTTTCTTTATAGCTAATTAATTGCTCATTTGATGGACATTTGGAGCTTTTCCAAGATTTAGCTATGACAAATTGTGCTGCTACCAATATGCGTGCACATATATCGCAGAGGTATGATGTTTTTAGTTCTGGAAAAATACCCAGAAGGGGAAGAGCTGGATTGAAGGAGACCTCTGATTCTATTCTTTTGAAGGACCTCCATACTGACTGACTCGCACAGTAGTTGTAACACTCCACACTCCTACCAACAGCCGAGAAAGTTTACGTTATTTTTTCCTTCAGCCTCGTCAGCATTTGTTGATTGATTTCTTGATGATAGCAATTCTTTCTGGAGTGAGTGGAACTGCAGCGTTTGTTGAATGGCCAATGATGTTGAACATTTTTCATATCTTTATTTGCCTTGTGTATTACTTCATCTCAGATACCCATATTTTGGATTGCCTCTTTGAATTTTGGGGAACTGTTTTTTTTGTTTTGTTTTTGCTTATTTATGTTTGTTTTAAGGGTCAGTGGCTAAGCTTTTTCCCAAATTTGTGAGTTTTCTTTTTCTCTATTGTTGATTTCTTTTGTCATCCAAAGACCTGTCTAAAAGATGAGATTTCAGTTTTTGATTCTTTAGAGTATATCCCATGCAGCTTATGAATTCTATGTGTAGCCCTATGTCTAAAAGATTTCTATCTTCTTGATCTTTCCAGTAGATTTAGTGTTTTTGTTTTAATATTTAGATTTTAATCCATTTTGGCTTTAGTTTAGTGCACTGTGGTAGACACAAATCTAGCACATAATCTTGTCATGTGGAAATCCAGTTCTTTTAGAACAATTTATTAAAAGTCTGTTCTATTTCCAGTGAAAAATTTTGGCCCTTCTGGTACAGATAAGATGGCAGACTGTGTTTGTAGCTGTGTTGGCATCTTCTAAACGCTTCCACTGATCATCAAGTCTGGGAATTCTTTTGCCAATAGAATGCTGATTTTATCACAGTAGGTTTGATGCTTCCTGCCTTGCCTTTGTTGCCCAGGATTGCTTTTGGTATCACGGATCTCTTTTGAGTGAACTTTAGGAATGTTTTCTCTGCTGTATGGTTAAGATCAAGATAAAAGAAGACCTACAAAACAAAAATAATGCAACTTTTGTGTCTGCCAAGTGCAGTCAGATCCCCTCAGGATTTACCTTGAAATCCTGTACAGCAGTTTGTAGATCTTTTGTCAGTGTCAGCTATTTGAATAAGTCATGGCCATTGCTTGACCAATTTTCTCTCTGTGAAAGCCTGAGAGAATGTTTTCTGTCCATGTGACTTGCCTTAGGCACACTCCACATCATTGATCACATTCCTTTGTGGTCCCATAATCTCCTTGATCAGAAAATTTGGGACACGACTGAGCTACAGGATGTTACATACAGTACAGTTTCTCTTATGTCCTAAATTGAATCCCCATCTCTGACAAAAAAAAAAAAAAAGGAATATTAATGAAGGACCATTTTGTAGTGAAAAATTATATATATCTGTATATACAAAACAGGTTAGATATACAGCTACTTTCCCTTAGTTCAGTAGGAAAAAAAATACTTGTGCTGATAGTGTTTAGACAACACATCATGTCTGCAACTTGTTCTACAAAAACTACTATGAAGACAACAATATATAATGTATTATTTATTGTAACTGTCCTGCTAATCGGTTTTGAAACTGCATCTTTCCTATTTCTTTCTCAATAAAATTAATTTAATAAAATAAACAGAGTAAAAAAAGGAATATTTTCTCAAGATTGGGAAGGTTTGGTAGTGATATGTTGATCAGGATTCCTTTGAATCTCTGTAACAGTTTGAAGAGTATTGCCATTTTCACTGTTTGTTCTTCCTATCTATGTGCAAGAAATACCTTTTCATGTTCTGAAATGTACTTCAATCTCTTTTTCTTTTCAAAGTTCTGTGATATTCGTTGTACACATCTTTCACTTTCTTTATTGGATTAATTCACAAGTATTTTATTTCTATGAATGCTATTATGAAGGACATGTTTTCTGTAATTTCACTTTCAGTATCCACTGTTGTTTGAGTATAGGAATTCTATTGATTTTTGGGTTTTGACTGTATCCCGCTACACTATTGAATTTGATTATTAAATCTGTAAGTATTTTTTGTGCAGATTTTGAGGTCCCATATGTAGAGAATCATGTCATCTGCAAATAATAACTAATTCTTCCTTTTCTACCCTTATTTCTTTTATTTCTCTCTCTTGTCTAATTGCTCTAGCTAATGTTTCTAGAACTATATTGAATAAGAGTGATGATAGTAGTCATCTTCATCTTGTTTCTGATTTCACAGTGAAAGTTTTAAGTTTTTGTTTATTTAGTATGCTGTGAGCTCTCGGTTTGTCATAGATGGCTTTCATCAGGTTGAGGTAAAGAACATCAATTACAATTTTCTGTAAGGTTTTTATTTCAATGAGTGTTGGGCTTTATGAGAAGCTTTTCTGAATCTATTCAGATGAGCATGTGATTTTTGTCTTTGGCACTGTTGACATAAATGTATTACACTTATTGATTTGTGTATATTGAACCATTCCTGCATCCCTGGGAAGAATTACACTTTGTCAAGTGTACGATCGTCTTGATGATTTGCTGTACACTGTTTGCTAGTATTTTATTGAGGATTTTGACCTCTGTGTTAATTAGGGATCTTGGCCTATAGTCCTCTTTTTTGGTTGGGTCTTTTTCTGGTTTTATTATCAAGGTAATATTTACTAGTAGGTATAGGTTAGGATAATTCCTTTTCTTCTATGTTCATTAAAAAGCTAGAGAAGTATTTGTCAACTGGTTCTCTATATATTTATAGAATTTTAGCTGTGAATCCATCAGTATATAGGCTTTTCTTTGTTGGTAATTTTTAAATTGAGTTTTCAATCACTGACTGATATTGGGTTGCTCAATATTTGTTTTAATGGAGGTTAAATGCAGAATATTTATTAGGGGAAAGAAAGCTTCTACCTGAGAGGGAAACAGAAGGGGGATCTGAGTGGGTTACACCACAAGATTTTTATATCTTCTTCATTCACCTTTGGAAATTCATATGAATCTAGGAATGTGTCCTTTTTTTGTGTATTTTTCATTCCATGAAAGTACAAATTTTCAAAACAGATATTGAAGATCTTCTAAATTTCTACACGATCTACAGAGATTTTACCATTTTCATTCTTTATTGTATGAATTTTCTTTTTCTTTTGATAAGAGTGGCTAGGGGCTTTTCAATTTTATCTATTCTTTCAAAGAACCAATCGTTCAATTCATTAATTACTTTCAGTATTTGCTTAGTTTCCATTGTAACAATTTCTGCTCTGGTCTTATAATTTCCTCCCTTCTTTTGGGATTGACTTGCTCTTCTTTTTCCAGTAGCTTGAGATGCAGTATGAATTTGGTTATTTGTTGTTCTATTTTTCTGATGTGAGAATTCACTACAATGAATTTTACTTCTGAGGATTGCTTTCATTGTGTCTTAGAGGTTCTTGTAATTTTATCTGAATTGTCATTTGACTGTGAAGTTCACATTTTGTGCCAACAGAATAGCATACGGAGTATGCTATTTTGTCTGAGTTCCTGTCATATGGAGTATTGCTTTTCATCCTTCGACTTTGAGTTTATGAATTTTATTTGAGTTAAATGTGTTTCTTGTATACAGCACATCGTTGGGTTTTGTTTCTTGATCTACTCTGCCAGCCTTTTTCTTTGAATTGGTAAATAGAGTCACGTACATTAATAGTAATAACTAATATGTATTGGCTTATCTTTGTCATGTTATTTTTTGCTGTTGTTTCCCTACATTTTTCCACTATTTAATTGCTTGCTCTGCTTGGTGGTTCCTTTCTATTCTTGGAATTGTGGTCATTTTTAATCTCTTTCTAAAATATCTTTGGCACACTTTGTAAGGTTGGTTTGTGGTCATGAATCTCTGCAGTTGTTCTTTGTCATGGAGGTACATTATTTCTCCATTAATTATGGAAGCCAGTTTTGAAGGGTACAACACTCTGAGTTGGGAATTGTTTTCTTTCAGAACCCAAAATACTTTGCTCTATCTTAACTTCATTATTTATATAGAGAAATCTGCTGTAATTCTAATGAGCTTTACTTCATATGTGATTTGTTTCTTTGTACAACAGCATTTAATATTCTGTTCCTTTGTAAACCTTCTAGCATCTTAATTATTATGTGTGGGTATAGATTTATAATTTTATGACTCATGTGCTTTCTATATGCCTCACTTAACTCTGTCAGATTCTTTTCCCATACTTTGAAATTTTTCATTTGTTTTGAAGCCTACTTTTTTGTTGACACTTATCAAACTTCTATTGTTTTCTTAGCATCACCTTGCAGGTGTTCAATTATTGTTTTCTGATTCCTTGTTATTTTTAAGAGATCTTTCCTTTTGCATTAACTAGATGCACTGCTGTCTTAAAGATTTGAAAGTTTCATTCATGTGGTTTTGCCAGCTTTCAATGGAATTTTTAATTTTATGGATATCTGAATTTATTTCATTCATTCATATTCTCTGCTATATTGTTCAGTCAGTGTTTCTATTATTTTTTTGTTAGTCTCTGTCTTTTTCAACTCTCTTCTTTGTTTATACTCAGAAATTCTTTCTGTGTGCTTTTCATTCATTTTTTTTTACCTGAGAGATTTTTCTGATCTTAATTGTTTTGTAGCTTTTTGGAAATATTTCTTCACTTCAGTTGCTAGCATTTTGGATATTTCAGGCATGTAAATTCTAATTTCTTCTATGTTAATGTCGCCTAAACTTGTTCTTACTGAGCTGATGGCCTGAAATGGCATTTTGCTTATGTGTCTTGTCATTATCCATTTCAAAAATATTTTTAATTATTTTTCAGTAGTGATCCCTGTGAGTTTTTGTAGTAGGTAACTATATCACTGATATCCATACTATAATAGTATGTACTTCAGGCATATTTTCTGTGTGTAAGCTATTCTTGATTTGTATGTTCTAAAATCATATCTTCTGAATTAATTAAGAGTGAGATGTTTTCTGTTTACCTTAGTCCTTAGTCTTTAGTTGTAGGGTGTAGTGAAGTTAGAGACTCTCAATATTGTAACACAAGTGAAAGCAATCTATTACAACAGATGTTATTCCAGATACAGTAGTACAATTAGTAAGAAGCACAATTTAGTAATTAACCAGTTGTGGTAACTAGCGATTTTGTACTTTTAAACCATAGGAGCAAAGTCTCCAGTTACAAGAGAATGGATTATAAATTAGGCATTTGCATGCAAAGAAAAATGTTAGACGTTTTCTTTATAGTTAGAGTGGTTTTAAGTAGGCTTCCACCAGATAAGACGTGTATTGTGTCTATAGTGTTTCCTACATGGCTTTCCTGAGCCAGGACAAGGCTTCCTAGATGGCAGAGGCAGAAGGGCTGGGGCTTACTGAGGTTCCTGCGGCTGACTTTCTCTCCCTGAATGCTGGGGGACTGGAAGCAGTGTTCTTCCACTCACAAGCAGCTCAGCAAGCTCCTAGACTTCCAAGGCTCAGTGTAGTTCCTGCAATGGTAGGTGTGCAGAGGGGCTGTTTTCTATCTTTTATTTTATTTACTTTACATCTTGGTTTCTCATGTAAAATAAATCTTGCTTTAATTAAGCTTGTGCATCTGATTTATTTTACCTAACATTATGGTTTCCAGATGGATATATTTTCCTACAAATAACTTTTGGAAAGTTAATCATGTTTAACTTTCTTTAGCTATAAAACAGGGACAAAATACCTAACCCACAAAGGCATTATGGAAATAGCCAAGTTACCACAAACACACAATTTAGAACTGTGCACAGATGTGCATACAGTAGACACTATATATTTTTTCTTTGTTTAAATAATTTTATAGAGAAACAGTAATGAGACAGTTTCAAAACAGATTAGTAGGACAGCTTCAATAATTAATACATTGCAAGTGGTCTTCTGAGTGGATATTCATTGTACAAGATGCACACATCATATCCTGTCAACAAACACTATTAGAAAAACATCTTTCTATTCATTGAATTAAGAGAATATCTATTCTATTTTGAATATACAGATACAAAATGGTCATTTATTTTTATCCACATTTCTAATTTAGTTTTGTCAAAGAAGGGCATTCTATTGTCATTTAAATATTATAGTTGTGTGAATTCAGAAAAATATTCCAATATACTTGAGTAGTCCATAATAGTAGTGGGTTTTCCATAGGACTGGCAATGTCAGAAGTTATTTATTTGAGCCTTTTACAGCTCATCCTAATAATATGGCTTTGCTTTTTATATCTAGCTTTTATGCTTTTCTGTTGGATAGTTAAGACCAAGATAAAGCAAGACCTATATAACAAGAAATATAACTTTTGTACCTGATAAGGTCATTAAAATCCCTTCAAAATTTATCTGGAAACCCTGTACCATAGTTTGTAGATTTTTTGTGAGTGTCAGCCATGTGGATGAGTCACGGGCATTGCTTGACATATTTGCTTTCTGTGAAAGCCTGAGAGAATGTTTTCTCTCCATGTGACTCTCCATATGCACACTCTACATTAACAATCATGTTCCTCTGTAGTCCCATCATCTCCTTGGTCAAAAAATTTGGGACTCAACTGAGTTACATGATGTTACAGTATAGGTTCTCCTATGCCCTGAGTATTCACTGACCATGGAAGGCTAGGGCCACAATCTTAGCTGTCCTTGGAGCCCTTCTTTTTCTCTCATTTTTGCTCTGCAAACTTAGGTGGTTAATCCTTCAGAAGAGAAGCTTATTAAACCCTACAATATACACATGTGGGGTTAACCTAACTGTCTGAATGTCAAGCATCTTAGGCATAATATGGAAAAGGTATTTTCCATCAAGTATTAATATGTTAAATTTTAAGTCCCTACAGAATATGAAGAAAAAATTTTAAGAAAATTTAAAATATATGAATAAACAATTATATATTTTTACACAGAGATTTAGAGTTTTAGATTTAGCATTGTACCAGGACAATCCTATGACATTTTTTTCTTTTCTCTTTTTCATTAATTACCTTCTTTTTTTAAAAAACAAACAAACAAATATTTACTTGAAAGACAGTATGGCAGTAATTGGTATGTCATGACAAGTAGTACATATTTAGAAGACCAGAATGACAGGCGTTCTAAGCATGACCCAACTATTACACATTGATATCCTCAATGCAGTTGTTTAGTTCTCGGGTGTCAGCATATATAACTAGTCAGGGTGAGAATGCTACCAAATAACTGCTAGTTTCAAAAACCTGCTGATGTTTTTCAGGAATATTGCCTTACCCATCTTGTGTGTGTAAATGTATGACTTTGCCCCTGTCATGTTTCCTAGCTTTTCACCTTGCCCTCGCTGCATTATCTAATCCTCAACTTCTCATTTTCCTTTCAATTGAGTTATACCTTTATATTTGCATTTCTTCTTTTGAGTGCTTATACTAGGGAGACTATACAATATTTACACATGTGGGTCTGATTTATTTCACTTATGAGTATATACTCAAGTGGCATCCACTTAAATAATAAATGCTTCAAGTTTATCATTCTTTATAGCTGAGTCATACTCCCTTAAACAAAAATATCACTTCTTTTCCATTCATTCCTCAGGTGAAGAGCATGTTGGATGTTTCCATGTTTTTGTCTGTCATAAATTGTGCTGCTATGAACATAGATACACATATATCACTACATATGACATTTCAGTTCCTCTGGGAAAATTCCCAGTAGGAGGAACGCTGGCTAAAATGAGATTTCTAGTCCTAGGTTTTAAGGCGTCTCCACCCTGATTTCCATAATGGTTGCACCCGTCTACATTCCCACCAGCACTGGAAAAGGGTCCTTTTCCCCACAGCCTCTCCAACATTTGTTGTTAGTTTTTTTTCTATTACAATAGCCATTATTTTTGTGGTGAAATGGTATGCCAGTGTTGTTTTAATTTATATCTCTCAGATGGCTAGTGCTGTGGAGTATTTTTCATATATTTATTTATTTATTTTAGTTTCATCCTCTGAGAAGTGTGTGTTCATCTTGGATACCAGTTTCTGGACTGGGTTTTTAAATTTTGGAGCCCTAATGTTTTTTAGTTCTTTATAAATTCTAGAGAGCAGACCTTTGTCTAAGAGTTTATTAGTTAAGATTTCTTCCAAATTGGTGGTTTGTCTTTTCACTGTGTTGGTAATTTCCTTTGATGTGCAAAACCTTCTCAAGAAGACGAGGTTCCAGCTTCCAAGTGTTACCCGTGCAATTTGATTTTTGTTCATGAACTCTTTTTGTGTACCCCTATATCTTCAATGTCCTACTTTCTTTTCCAGCTACATAGTTTTTCTGTTTTAATGTTTAGTTCTTTAATTTATTTTGACTTTATCTTAGTGCATGGTGACAGACGTGGGGCAAGTTTTAGTTTTGGGCATGTAGTGTGTCAACTTTCCAGAAACATGTGTTAAACAGTCTATCTTTCTTCCAGTCAGCATGTTTGGTCCCTTTGTCAAAGATTAGGTGGCTGAGTGTGTTCGTAGAGACCTGTGCATACTCTAATCTATTTTATTGATCCTCAGGTGTATTTCATTCCCAGTGCCATACTGATTTTATCACAGCAGCTTTGTAGCATAATTTCAAGTCAGGGATTCTAATGCCTCCTGTCTTGTCTTTGTTGCCCAGGATTGCCTTTGCTATTCCATGTCTTTTCTGGTTCCAAATAAATTTTAGGAATGATTTCCCTAGTTGTAGGAGGTATGTTGATGGTAGTTTGATAGGGATTTCATTAAACTTGTATAGCACTTTTGAGAGTATGGCCATCTTCACAATGTTTGTTCTGCCTATCCAGGAGCAAGGAATATCTTTCTATTTTCTGAAATCCTCTATGATCTCTTTTTACTGAGTACTGTGATTTTCCTTGAAAAGATCTTTGACTTTAGTTAGATTAATTCCAAGGTATTTCATTTTCCATGGTGCTATTATGAAGGGTTTTGTTTCTATAGTTTCCATTGCAGTATGCTTGTTTTCTCTGTAGTGAAATGCTATTGACTTTTGGGTATTGACTTTTTATCCTGCTATGCTACCGAATTTCTGAATCAATTTTAGTCACTTCTTGGTGGAGTTTTTTGGTTTTCCAAGTAAAGCATCGTGTCATCTGCAAATAGTGAAAATTTAACTTCTTCACCTGTTCTTATTCCTTGTATTTCTATCTCTTTTCTATCAGATGTAGCTAATGATTTCAGAACTATATTGAATAAGGGTGATAGAAAACATCCTTGTCCTGCACCAGTTCTAAGAGTAACAGATTTCAATTCTTCCCACGTAGAATTATATTAGCCATTGGATTTTTCAAAGATGGACTTTTTCAGATTGAAGTAGAAGCCATCTATGCCAATATTTTGTAGGACTTCAACCATGAATGAGTGTTGGACCATTTCAAAAGCCTTTTTTGCATCAATTGAGATGATCATGTGGTTTTTAGATTTGTCTATATTAATATAGTGCTTTACATTTTTAAATTTGAGTATACTGATCCATCCTTGCATCCTTGGGATGAATCATGAATCATCCCTAGTCATGGTATATAATCTTCTTGATGATTTGCTGTATTCTATTTATTAAGATTTTATTGAGGATTTTTGCATTTATGTTCATGAGGGAGGTTGGCCTGCAGTTCTGTTTGTTTCCCTGGTTTTGGTATCAGTATAATACTGTCCTCTAAGAATGATTTTGGGAGGATCGCTTCCTTTTCATTTTCATTGAAGAGTTTGAGGAATACAGGAATATATCTTTTGTAAATTTCTTATAGAATTAAGCTGTGAATCCATCAGTACCTGGACATTTTTAGTCGGTAGGTTATTTACTACATTTCATAATTTATTGTCTGTTATTGGGTTATGGAGAGTTCTTATATCTTCTTGGTTCAGTTTGGAAATTTGTACCTTGCTGGGAATTTGTCCATTTCTTCTGAGTATTCTGTGTCAGACTAAAGTTTCTCAAAGTAGCTATTGACAATCTTCTGAATTTCTAGTGGGTCTGTGGTAGTTACATCACTTTCATTGCTTACTGTTTCTATTTGAATTTTTTCTTTCCTCTTTTTTGATGAGGTTAGCTAAGGGATTATCCATTTTATTTCATCTTTCAAAGAACCAGCTTTTTGATTCGTTAATTCTTTGAACTGTTTTCTTCATCTCAATTGAATTAATTTCTGCTCTAATGTTTATGATATCTTCATGCCTTTGGACTCTGGGTTTGGTTTGCCCTTCCTTTTCTAGATGTTGGAGGTGCAACATTAAGGTGTTTATTTGTTCCCATTATGTTTTCCTGATGTGTGATTTTAGAGTCATAAATTTACCTCTCAGAACTGCTTTCATAGATTCTCATGAATTCTGATATGTTGTGCTTGAATTTTCATTGAATTGTAGGTATTGTTGAATTTCTTATTGAATTTCATCTGTGACCCATTGATTGCTGAGTAGGGTATTGTTTAATTTCCATGTATTTATGTTTTTTTTTCTCTCTCTTTGTGTCTCATTTATTTCCAGTTTCATTGTGTTGTGGTCAGATAATATCCATGGGATAATTTTTGCTTTCTTGCACATACTTCAGTATGTCCTATGATTCAGTATGTAGTCTAGTGTAGAAAATGACCCATGTGAAGCTGAAACAAAATGAATATTCACCTGTCATTGGTGGGAACACTCTTTATAGGTCCACTAAGTCCATTTATTCTAAGCTCTGTTTCAGTTCTGTTATTAATTCTTATACTTCAGAGATTATTTCTGATCTGATTTCCTCTATATGTTTCTTCATTTGATTCTTTACTTCAGATGCCATTAATTCAGAGTTTTCCTTTTTATTTCAGAGATTAATTCTGATGTGAGTTCCTCTTACCTTTGTATATTGTTTCTTAACTTCAGATGCTATTAATTCAGACATTTCACCTGTGTAGTTTCCTCTGCAGTTATTCTGGGTAGGCTCAGGACCTGACGTGTTGTGCCTGGTTGGGTCTGGCTACTGCGCTCACCTCCTTCATGCGCAGTCTTTGGAAGTGATCCTTTTGTGCCCCTCTGGCAAGGTGTGCTGCTCCGGGATTAGCTGCGTGGTTTTGGCCCATGTCTCTCTTCAGGAACTTTAGCTGCAGGGTTTCATCCCACGCCAGTATGCCAGGCCCGGGCTGGGTCTGAGGGGTCCACCTGATGAAGGAGTGCTCAGAAGTTCTCCCACACCCTCACCGACCATGGGCTTGGGTGGGTTTGGCTAGGTCCTGAAAGTTGCAGAAGTTCTCTCAGAATGCAGGGTGGGGCTGACTCTGGAGAGGTGGAGGGGTCCTGAGAGCATGGCCATAGGCAAAAGGTCTCACTCACACGGAGTGCCTGTGCTTGGTCTGGAGAGGTCCAGTGGGTGCAGAGGAGCGCAGAAGCTCTCGCATACATTCTCAGGGCCTGGGTTTGGGTGGGTCTGGAGGGGTCCTGATCTATATTTTTTCGATTATGATATTTTGTTCATCATTGCACAGTGAGAATTAGAACCCAGGTAGCCCACAGTTATAAATTATGTGATTCCTATGCAAAAACCCTCCCTTCATAAACAAAACTCCACCCATTCTCCTGTTTTCTCCCTTTTTCCCTCTTTTGTCATTATCTTCATCCCCTTTTTCCCTGCCCATCTCTTTCTCTATATCTCATCTACGCATTCAAATACTTTCAATCTACATAATCAGGTATAACTTACTATACTGATTTTACTGTATGTGATACCATAACTCAGTGACTTGTCCTAGTATGAAACAGAAGTTCTTTGAGTTCATAAAATGAGTTCATTCCTCTCATAAATTTCTAGTGTCTTGTAATGCCTGCTCTATATGTTTATAACTAGTATATATACAGTCATGGTTCTATTAACTAACACTTCTGCTCATGAACAATTTGGTTCATGAACAGAAACTTTTTTTTTATATATTTAGTACTGGTCTATAGGGTCTCACAAAGTAGACCCAAATCTTAGTAATTCTCTTCTTTTCAGCCTCCCAAGTGCTGGGATTACAGGCATGCAACACCATGCCCAGTCTTAATTACTGTCTCAAGTGCCCCTGGGGTGGGTCCTGCACAGCACGCACTCTGCCTAAGCAAGCACTTTAGTGCGCTGAGCTATCTGACCCTATCAACAGAAACTTTGGATTTTTATATTTTGTTTATAAACTCCATGATTCGAATTAGCATCATCACCAGCAACTGGCAAGAATGCAAGTCATCTTTCCCAGAATTGTGGAGGTACCACTGCAAACATTTTTAAATGAGAACCATTAATATACCAGAAAAATAGTCATAAAGATGGAAAGAAAGAAATTTAAACCTAATATTAAAGCTTTAGCAATACGTTTTTTGTTTTGTTTTCTTTCTTTCTTTCTTTCTTTCTTTCTTTCTTTCTTTCTTTCTTTCTTTCTTTCTGTATTTTTGCGAAGAATCTACAGGGCATTCAGGATTTCGCTACTAGATCAGACTTATAGTGATTCTTCTGTTTTCAACCTCCGAAGAGCTGGGATTATAGGCATGTGCCACCATGTCCAGTCTTATTTCCAGTCTCAGCATGTCCTAGGGGCAGGACCAGGACAAGCATGGGAAGCAAATCTTCAGCCCTTGCATATGCTTAAGCAGGCGCTTTAATTCACTGAGCTATTTTTGCCTGCTCTACTAATATGTTTTAAAAGATTGAACAAGGGAATAGAAAGACTAGGAGGACCTGTGTTGGTTTCAGAAATTAATGATTGTAAAATTGGGAGACAAGATAGATCAATCAATAGATGAACAGATAGATACCAAAGATATGATTATATACACAGTTGTACTATAAAAAGAAAGAAACATCCTTCATAAATAAGTCAGTAATAAAGGGGAGATCAATTAATGACAGAAAAAGGAAAAATATGAATAGTGGGCAGATAAAAAAGGAAAACATTTAGCAAAGAATTAAAATACAATAGTTGTAAGAGGAAGGTTAAAAGTTGTCACTATAACTTTCTTATTTCATGAAATAGAAGGAGTGTGAGAAATAATAATACATAATAATAACAATGTTGATATTATCTTCCTAACTATGCTAAGAAAGTAACACCTCATTTAACATAAATGTTAGCAACAATGAATTAAGTGTTATTACACACATTCATATATGAAAAACCAAAACCCTCAAATTATGTTGCATGCCAACATCAGGCAGCACAGAGGTAGTAATCTTGAGAGTGAAGAGAAGGAAATACACTTAAACATTTTGCTATCCTAGCAAGCATCATGCAATTTGAAATAAAAATACAGAGAAGCTTTTGCACATCAAAAGAAATTACCAACAAAGTGAAAAGATAAACCACCAATTTGGAAAAAAATCTTACGTCATAAGCACTCAGTAAAAGGTCAGCTCTCTAGAATTTATAAAGAACTAAAATACATTAGGGTCCTTAAATTTAAAGACCCAATCCAGAAATCAGCATCCAAGATGAATACACACTTCTCAGAGGATGAAATTAAAGATGTGAATAAATGCATGAAAAAATGATCCACATAACAAGTCATCCATGAAATGCAAATTAAAACAACACTGAGATACCATCTCACTTCAGAAAGAATGGCTATCATAAACAAATCAACAAATGTTGAAGGGGCTGTGGGGAAAAGGGAACCCTTTTCCACTGCTGGTGGGAATGTAGACAAGTGCAATCATTATGGAAAACAGGGTGGAGACTCTTTAAGAAACTAGGACTGGAAATCCCATTCAAACCCAGCTATCCCCCCTCCTGGGAATTTTCCCAGAGCAAATGAAAACATCATATCATAGTGATATATTTGTACCTATGTTTATAGCAGCACAATTTGTGATAGCCAAATCTTAGAAACAACCAAGATGTCTGTCACATGAGGAATGGTTGAAAAAGATGTGGTATTTTTATACAATGGAGTACTACTTAGCTATAAAGAGTGATAAAGTTGAAGCATTTATATTTAAGTGCATACCACTCGAAGATATACTCATAAGTGAAACAAACCAGACCCTCATGTGCAAATATCATATAGTCTCCCTAGTTTAAGAAATCAAAAGAAGAAATACAAACAGAAAGGTATAACACAATTAAAAGGAAAAGTGAGAACTTGAGGATTAGACAATGAAGAGAGAGCAACTGTAAAAGCTATAATACATGATAGGGGCACAAAGCCATACATTTATATGCACAAGATGAGTAAGGCAAAGATCCTGAAAGACAACAGAAGGTTTTTGAAACTAACAGTTAATTGGTAGGATTCTTACCTTGACGAACTATGTATGCTGATACCTGTGAACCAAGCAACTGTACTGAAGATAGCAATGTGTAATAGGAGGGCTGTCCTTGGAATGCCTGTCATTCTGGTCTTCTAAATACATACTTTTTCTCGTAACATACCAATTATTACCATGCTGTCTCACAAGGAAAAATTTTTTAATGGATAATAAATGAAAAAAAAAGAGATACAAGAAAAAAAAAGTCACAGGACGGTCCTGCTACAAAGCTATGTATGGTTAGATTTCTAAATTTCTTTGCAAAAATATGTGTCTATTCCTATTTTTTAAATTTTTCCTCATATTCTATAAGAACTTAAAGTTCAATACATCAATACTTGATGGAAAATACATGTTCCATGTTATGCCTAAGATGTTTGATATTTAGACAGATAGTGAGGGTAAACCCTATATGTTATAGGGTAATAATCAGCTTCTCTTCTGGAAGGTTAACAATCTAAGTTTGCAGATCAAAAATCGAAGAAAAGGAAGGGCTGCAAGGTCAGCCAACATTTTGGACCTAGCCTATCAAGGTCAATGAAGACTGAACATAGGAGAACATCTACTGCAACATCATGGAACTCAGTTGTTCCCCAAATTTTCTGATCGAGGAGATTATGGAGCCACAGAGGAATGTGATCAATGATGTGTAGTGTGCCTAAGGAGAGTCACATGGAGAGAAAACTTTCTCTCAGGCTTTCACAGGGAGCAAATTGGTCAAGCAATGGGCATGTCTCATCCACATGGCTGACACTGACAAAGGGTCTACAAAGTGTAGTTTAAGGTTACAGGATAAACCCTGAGAGGACATATAAAAGTTACATTTCTTATTATATAGGTCTTGTTTTGTATTAGTCTTAACAATCCGGCAGAAAAGTATAAAAATGAGGTATATAAAATAAAGCTGTATTAATATGCTAAGCTGTAAAAGGTTCTAGTCAACAATTTCTTTGGATAACCCACTAATATTGTGGACCGCTGGACTATGTTGCAGTGTTTTGCTGAATGCAAGCACCTGTAGTATTTAAATGCCAATATAGTACCCATTTCTGACAGGACTAAACACAAAAAAGGGATACAAAGGAAAAACAAAGGGTCTACAAAGAAGAAAGATTTGTATAAAAGTGTTTGGACAGGATATCCTGTCTACTTCTTGTACTATGGATAACCACTAAGAAGATAACAACGTAAAATGTATTAGTTATTGATAATGTCTCTTAATCAGCTTCAAAACTATCTCACTGATATTTGTCTGTCCATAAAATAAAATAAGATAAAATAAAATGAATTAAAAATACACAAAAATATAAGCCTGGTTTACGGTCATTAATTTCTAAAATCACAGGGATTGAAATATTGCTTCAGAACTCATATCATTGCTTCTCAAGCCAGTGCACTAAGGAGCTTAAACACAAAATGCTTTCTTGATGCTGGGGCACCATCTCTTTGACAGAATGGTTTCTTGGGGAATCATCATACAGTTTTATAAGTAGTCTTTTGCTGATTTTCGTGCTACATTAATGACATGAATTTCATTGGTTCCATTTGCTCAGTGAGGAAGAAATATGAATACAGACACAATTAGTAATTTGGATTAATAACTTGAATCATTCCATCAAGATAGACTAAAAATGCTACGTTTTTACCTTTTACACCAAAATAAAGTGAGCTTTGAAATAAGTTTGAATTCTTTTTTCTCTTGCATTTTCATGGTCACCTTTTTATTTAAGATTTCAGAAGAAGTCAGAGTGAGATTATGGACAAACTGTCCTCTTGGCATTTCTGATCTGGAACCAAAGGAAAAGTATGTTAAAGTTTGTGAGACAGCCTGGTATTGACATTTACAGCTCTTTTCTGCCAGTTCAGAAATTTTAAATATGCTTCTGCTAAGCATCCAAGACTATCCAATACAAAAGCACATTCTGAGACTTCTAAGTTTGAGTCACTGATCAACCCATCTTTCTATTCAAAATGGCCATCATAGTATCCCAGTGAAATTCGTGATTTGCTATTGTATTTCATGGTCAAGGATAAAACTGGTCACACAGTACCCAAATTATTAAAAATATGAGATAAGGTGGCTCAGAAGAAAGTTCTCTGGAAACAATTGTGGAAAGAGGTAGAAAAATAAATCTTAATAACAGCTAGTGCTCTACAATTGTATAATTCATCCAGCACATTTCAAATGGAGATTAAATAAGTAATGATATTAACATATTAAGTATTTCTTTGAGCAAAATAGGTATTTTTGTGTGCACAGATAAGTAAAATAAATTCAATAGATCAGAATTTGAAAGAAAGCTATTTTATGTTTAGTAGATAAAATAAGAGATGTAAATGTTTAATTTTATATGTGCAGATAATTTCCATGAATCTTGAGCCTTTCTTTAATATAAACATTTGTATGCAATGTATTATGTCCTCTGCTTCAGCCTATTTTAAGAAAAACCTGAGATACAGATAAATCTGTTAAAGATTTCACAAATTTGTGGTCTCAGAATATTAAACAGGTAAATTAAAAATAATTTCCCTATTATTGATCTTAATGTTTTTATGTTATATGAAAGAAAAAGATAAATTATCTGCAGTGTTTTAATATGACATTCATAATTACAAAATTTCCAATCTGTTAATTAGTTTTCTACCTTGCTTGTGCAAACCTCAAAAACTTAGAAATAACTTTATGTACTACATTTTTATTAAGCGCAATGTGTTGTATAACATATTTGAATAGATCTATGAGAATTATCAGACGAAGAAGAATTTAATGTGTGCAGGTATTTGCCTCCTTATTTTGTCTTTGAAGGGCTATGCTAGAATTCTTCTTTTCTTTCTAGTGGAACAGACTAACATCTGCACAATTATGAAAACCTGCAAATTACTTTTCTCCCCTTCTGAGTTAATTGCTTCAAAATTATAATGAAAAACCTAGATAGAGAGGAATGTTACATAAAATTAAGTGGTAAGCTTTCCCATTAACTTAAATTTTAATAAGACCATTTTGATAGACAATCTTTTTTTTTGTTCTTGTTTCAACCATCATGTTATTTTACACTTTATTTATATTAAAGTAACTTTTAATATCCTGGATTCTGTAACGATGTTAAAATCATGCAGATGAGTAAAAGTGTTTGAAAATATTAATGAATTTCTGTAATTGATAGTTTAATTTAAACTTACATAAATAATTACTATTTAACCCACATTGTATAATTATTTAAATATTATACAACATATAACTACTTAACTTGACATGATAATCCATAAATGTGTACAATTTAATCTTTTTTTTTTCCACTGAATAAGTGTTCACACTTTCTCAGGTAATCTTGTTTCCATATTCTTTACCACACAACCTAAGCTACCTAGAACTTTCTTCCAATATCTTTTGCTCTAGTCCATTGCTTCTCATCCATAAAATATTAGCCCAGATATTTCTTCTTTCAAAATTAATTTTCTAAGTCTTTAAATTCACTGTGTAAATAACTCACATGTGTCTAATATCCTGAAATATTTTTCCTATATTTTCTAAAGTAATTTCATAGTTTTAAATCTTGTGTTTTATTAATACTGAATATTTTTAATCGATGGACAAGGACCTGGGTCCTTTTTCCTGTGTGTAGCTGTGTAGTTTCACAGCGATACTGGGGAACTGTCCTTATTCTGTGTTCTTGGTTCATTTGTCAAAAAAACCAACTGGCTGCACATGTGGTTTCCCTTGGTGTTCTATGCTGCTCTCTCACCTGTGTGTCTATTCTACATGCCAATTACATGATGTTGTAGTAATTACAGTTTGGCAGTGTACTATGAAATCAGGTTGATGCTTAGACTTTTTTTTTCAGCACACAATTTCTTTGGCTACTGAACAACTTGTGTGGTTTACGACAAAAGTTAAGATGACTTTTCTGTGAAAGATGACATTACAGTTTTAATAGGAATGCACCAAAGATTGCTTTGGTTATGGGAGTATGGATATCCTAACAACAGCAAATCTTCCAACTCAGAAAAGCAGTAGAGCAATTATGGAAAATAGTACGGAGTTTAGTTTCCCCTAAAATAAGACAAAAATTGAACTACTGTGTGATAAAGTGATCTCTATTCAGGGTATATATCCAAGGAAATATAATTCTTGTATCACAGAAAAAATTAGTGCTTTCAAGTTCATTGCAGTATTTCATAATACTCAGCATCAGGAGTCAATATAAATGTCTCAGGACACAAGTGAATAAGCAAAGTGCTTTGTTGTCATTTTTACTAAATATAAGATTAGAAAATTCAAATATTTATGCTTATTCTTTAGAAATTATATTGCTTTCTTTTGTAGTTTAGTGTAACAAAATATAAAATATTCTCCCACATTTAAAACTGTAGTATATACCTACATTTACATTCATTTGAAAATTATGTACAATGAATTTATTTTTTCCAAGTTGAAAAAATAAGAAAGAATTACAGTAAGTGAATTAGCATCCAGTTCTATTTTCTTTCCTATTTGACATTCACTCTCTGTGTGTTTCATTCTTCACTCTGTTACAGAAGCTGATAAATTTTATGAAAGATGTCTTTATAAGACATTGGCATAGGTAAATCCATGGCACCTGAATCTTCACATCTTGTGGACATGGCTTATCCTGCCATTGGACAGCAGTTCTTCTTATTACTAAATTATAATAGTGTCTGAAAATTTCTATCCTTGCTCTGCAATGTCATCTTTAGAATTGCCAATAAATATAAAATTTATTAGCTACTTATTGACAAGTTTTACTTTATTGTCTCTTGTAATTCTATATCATAATTTTCATTTAATGAGATTATCAATATTATGTAAACTTATTTTGCTAAGATGTCATTAATGCCATTACATGAGTAGTAAATCATAGGGCAAGAGTTCAGTTGGGGTTGATCTGAATTAAAAGTTCACATGTTGATTTATATTACCTAAAGCCTAAAATATTCAAGATAAAATTAAAATCAGTGTGCTAATTTTTGTTTGATGAGTGACAAAAGTATTTATGGTGGCACCTGGAAAAATACTTTAAGTAAATGCCCCAATCTAACAGAGAATTACATGTTATTCTTTGTCAGGGTCATTTCTGTTTAAAATTCAGTGCTCTTGCCACCTGCTCACAACATCCTAATACTTTCTCATTTGTTCCAGTTGACCTTGCTCTATGTCATTTGAGGATTGGAAGCAATACATACTAATCCTCCTTTTTATTTTCTGCAAGTGCCTATAGGTGTTATCACTAATAGCCTCTATGCTTCATTAAGTATTATATTTAATTTGCTCTACAAATTCATATGATGTGAGCCATTAGCTGTCTTCTGAGCCTTTTATAATTGGAAGTTCAAACCATCAATAATATGCTAATATGACTGATTTTCACGAAGCTGTGATCATAATTTGGATTACAAAATCAGGGGAAATGATTATTTTTAATGACTTAATAATTAACTTTACTAACAATTAGCATTTTTATTGGCTTTCATACTATGAGTGTTTTCTCCTTGAGGTTTTTTTTTTCTCTATTCTACAAAGATAAGGGTACTCTAGTGTCATGATTTATCACTGAAAAAGTCAATTTGCCATGACATAAAGTATTAGTGGTCATTTTCTGCTGTAATCTCTCAACTAAAGCAATTCTTTTAATTTAAAGTTTCCAGTGAGTTCACTTTTAACTAGCATGAATAGTGGCCCTGAATGAGAACTGCCTATTGTACAAGATAGTGTACTTGGTTCTATCAGTTGTTAAGTGAAGAAATTTTCCTTCTCAGAGGATCCGAGCATAATAGCCCTAATGCTTTTTTCGAGAATGTAAACTCCATTTCCTACTGATTTCGGTGACCTTGTCACTGTGAATTCTTGGAAGGTGGTACAACTTCTTTTTCAAAAAATATTATATTAACAGGTATTTGCAGTTTGTTGAGTTTTTTTTTTTAAATTAAGTTGTAAACTTTTATTATAAATTAAAAATGAAGTTCTGAATAATCTCAACTTGACCAGGTATGAAACAATTTAAAAACCTTTAAAGGTGTATTCTAAAAAATCGAGCTTTTTAAAAAAACATGTTTGTCATTACCAAAAAGAGAGGTCTTTATAGGTAAAAATAATAAAAACCCCATGCCGCATAGATCTTGCAGATAGTTCTAGTTATCTGGTCAATGGGCAAAAAGCAAGCACGTAAGGTCTTCAGTTCCAATCTGCTCATTTCTTGTTCGTGGAATTTCCTACTCCTTTCTTGCTAGATGACTAAAGCAGATGATGGTGGAGATGATAAGCCGCTGTTTACTCAGCCCCACCCTGCTCGGCCTAGGGAGCCAACGAGCTCTTAGCTGGAGGATCTGCTGCTTTTGTCTCTTTGCATCTTGGTTCAGGGTTCTGTGGGTAGTTGAAGCTGCGACGGTGCTGATGTTGAGGTGGGTGCTGATCTGGGGTCTCATCTCCTTGATTTTCATATCTTCTTTGTTTCCATCCTCTCAGGGCTGCCTCTGGCGAGGAGGGCCGCTGTGGAATCGTGGTCCGTAACCCCGATACACATTCTGTCTCCCTTGTCCACCTCGTTCTCCTGCACCCTGGCTGTCAGCACCTCCATCACTTCTTGCACAGGGGGTTCGATACTGTGGTCCACGCCCACAGGGTCTCCACATGTAGTGAGGTGGGAGCCTTTGCCTGCGGCAGGGCAGGCCTCCCTGGGCCTGGTCTTCGGGAGCGCTCCCCTATCCCTCATTCTTTTCCCCACTCTCACTATCCTGGTAATTATTCCGCAGGCAACTGCAGGGTGGACCTCTATGGTGTGAACAGCACTTATGATGGCTTTGGTCTGCTGTGTATTTACTGCCTGGAGCTGGAGCTCCACCAGGGCCTGTGACATCTGCTGCCTTCGCACCCTTTTCTCCTTCAAAGCCCACAATTTTTCCATCTCCTACGCTGCAAAGGTCCTTCCTGGGGTTAATCTTCTTAAGTGCACTCCCGTGTACAAGTACATCTTCTTTGGTGTCATTCCTGTTGATGAAGTCATATCCGTCTCTTGCATTGAACCATTTTACTGCTCCCAAAACCTTCATTGCAATGACCTTGTCCTCGCAGGCAGAAACCAATGTGAGGACCCCGGGGCTGCTCTCTGTGCTGCTTCCTGTGGAACAGGGCTAGTTGTCAGCATTGCTGAAGCCTACGGGTTGGAGTTGGGCAGCTGCTCATGGTTGAGGTGATGGTAACTGGGCCAGTGACCGTGGGACTGCTCAGGGCTCTCTGGGGTCCACAGTCTGCTCCTACTATCCACTGAACTCACAACTTCTTGTTGGTAAGCAAAAAGTTCTTTGTGAGGGAAGTAATGAAGTGAAAAACTGCAATTTTTTTCTTATCTTTTGGTTAATAAGAATTTGTACAAAATAAAGATGTTATATGTTTGTTTTATCTAACAAAGCACATAATTTTCCTAAAACTTTGTCAGTAGAATATCATTCTTTTATCTGTTATTCTCTAGGAGCCACATTCCTCAATATTGCCACTTCCAACCTCAGTAAAAGAGCTACAAAGATGTAAGTTATTTTACAGCCAATTTAAATCTTTTTTTAAGAGAAGATATTTATTGGGAGAAAGAAAATTTGTCTAAGAGAGACCAGAGCTCTGAGATGGTCACCATTTTATCTGAGACAGGCCTTGTATGTAGTGTAGGCTTGCCTTGTACTTGCTGAAATAGTCCAGGCTAGCTTCGAGCTCATGTGGTTCTCCTGCTTCAGCCTCCTGAGTGCTGGGATTACAGGTATGCACAACAGCGCCACCTGAAAGGTTCCTTCCTCCTTACTTGGAGGATGAGAGTCAGCAAGCTGTGACCTTGGCATAGATGCCTGGTCTTTGGTCCCTTCTTCTTTGGTTCTTTCTAATCTACTCTGCTTCCTAATGAGAATTCTCTCATGTCTTTCCCCACCTTCTGCCTCAGTATCTTAGTCTTGGAGCCAGCTGATCAAGAACTGATGCCTTGAAAGCTGTGAGTCAAAAACAGTCCTCATGTACTTTGTCCCATCAATTGGAAAGCTGACCAGTACACGTGAGGCTGTCCAGAGGCCAGGGTAACTTATTCAGATTTTAGGAGTACTGACCATGAATGAAGAATGTGAAGCCCTGTGCACTGCTATCTTACAGATCCTTTAAAAGCAAGTAATGCTTCAGCTCAGACTGAAAATTTTCTGTCACTGTGTACTGCAGAAGAACCTTGCACAAAAAATGCCTGCTACTTATGGGCCCAGGATCCAGGGAAGGAATGAGAAGGATGGTTCAGGGCTAGAGTTGAATCTGAGAGAAGAAACACGCCTAAAGAAATTAAATATTGAATGAGATATCTATCTGTCTGTCTGTCTATCTATCTATCTATCCACATATATATATATATGCATATATATATATATATATATATATATATATATATATATACATATGAATTGGAAAAAATGAAGTAGAATAGATTCAGGCTGAAGTAAAACATTTTAAATGTCTGAAATTTTAAGGGACTTCATTGATCTGAAGATTAACACTGATTTTTTCTAACATGACTAAAGGTATTTATAGACATTGAGTTATATTTTCCAAATATAATTTAAATATAATTCCAGAAATATGAAAATATCAAGAAACTTCAAGAGAATGAAATACAAATATTTGCACAAAATGTGTTTTACATTTATAGTGCATGCATGTTTTGTCAAATCTATCACTAACTTTAGAATTTCATTATTAACACATTGAAATGCAATGTTATTTTTCCTTTGGATACTTCTAAACCTGCTTTTGTATAAGAGCTTCTTTATAAATGTCCTACTAGAGACTATGAATACTAACTTTCTGTAACTGAAAAGAATATATTTCTTGTTTCTAAATGACAGTAGTTCATTAGTATTCTTTCTTTATTATGTGGCACTAGCTTCTGAAATACTTTTGAACAGAAGTAGAGAGTGAACTCTCTAACCTTGTATTCTGTCTCAATTTTCTTAAGAAATTTTTTGGACTTTAACCAATTATTAACTCATCATGGAAAAAAATTAGTATAGAAAGTTTTTAAAGAGAATATATGAGAGATTAATTGTTCATATTTTTATCTTGAGGAATTACTTGTTTTAGACTTTTGCACATTTCTGACCTTTTTAATCAATGGAACTCAATAATTTTCTAAGACTCCAACAGCATTCTGCGAAAGGCCTGCAGATATTTGGAGACAAGTAGATTTTTCTGAGAAGCATTGTGATACAATTATCTTAGCTACTTCATGTATATATGTATAACATTTTTTGTCCTCTTTCTTCTTTTTTCCTCTATCCCCAGTTGTTCTTTCTTTTTGCGCAGCTTCTATCTCTTTCCCTATATCTATTGTACCTTTTGGATGTTATTTACTCTTTCAGTTTTTTATACTAGAGAGACAGTATGTTTACACACGTAATTCTGTTTTATTTCAGTTATAGGTATGGCCTCTAGTAGTATCCATTTACCTATTATGGTCCTGAGTTTTCTTTCTTTAGAGTTGAGTAGTACTCCATTGTATAAAGTACACCTTCCTTATCCATTCTTTTGTTGATGGACATTTGGATTGTTTTCAAGATTAAGCTATTAAAAAGTGGAACCCCTAGTGCTTATACTGTTTTATCACTTTTGCATTCCTGTACCTGGTAACCTGTGCAATGACTTCAAGGTTATAGTATGCAATACAATAACTATTGTTAATTTTCTATAAAGTTGTTTTGAGATTCTGAATCATTTTTATTGCTTTTGTCTCTTTAAAATAAGAAAAGATAAATATAGACTTTTAAGGCTGGCCAAATAGCTCAGCAGATTAAAGTGCCTCCAAACAGGTGCAGGGGCCAGGGGTTTGATCCTTAGGCCTGCTATGCTGACCCCACCCTTGAGACTATCTGAGTTGGCAACTGAGACTAGGCATGTGGTGCACACCTTTAATCCCAGGCAGGGAGGCTGTAAACAGGTAGAGCACTATGAGTCCAACCTAGTAGTGAGATCCTGAGCACCCTGTAGACCATTCCCTAAAATAGAAGAAAAAGTAGGAAAGAAAAAAATAATTAAAAATCAAAAGAAAACTATTGTAAAATTTAGTGTGAGAAAATTTAGAATTGTAAATGTAATTAAATGAAGTAGAGACTCTATTGGGGATGGCAGAAACCTCCAATATCTGGTTATTTACCTTTAACATCCTTCATTGTTTAGATCGGACGTGATGTATATAAGAATTAGGAGTAAAATTAATAATGATATTAACATTTCCAAAACATCCCTGGAAATAATGAATTAAATAAATATTTAGTAGGGGCCTCGTTAACGCAGTAGGTAGCGCGTCAGTCTCATAAATAAATATTTGGTTTTCATTTTGTATTATAGTCTCAACATTTTAACAGACTTATTTAAAAATATTTATAGACTATCTTTCATACCTCATTGTGGTAGACAAAGCAGATAAAGTCATGCATTAATGGTAAAAATTCTATAACTTTTCTTTAAAAATGTATTTGGCTGTTGCAGGGCCTCACTACATAGCTTGGACTCGAGGTGCTCCTTGTGCTTTCAACCTCCCCAGCGCTTGGATTACAGGTGTGTGCCACTAGCCAGACTCACCCTGGGGGCATGGCAGGCAGAGCATGTGCTGTTGGGGATGGAGCCCCGATTCCTGCCCTTGCCTAAGCTTGCCTAAGCAGGCGCGTTAGTCTGCTGAGCTAGCCTGCCAGCCCTGCAATACTCTTTCTAGATGGACATGATGGTGCATGTCTGTGATGCCAGCTATTTGGGTATTTGTAATAGGAGGATAGAAGTGCTGATGTTAGCCTGCACAAGTTAATGACACTCTACCTGAAAACAAACTGCAAAAGGGAAGCTCCGTGGCAGAATACTTACCTAGTATGCACCAGGCTTTGGGCTCAATTTGCAAAAGAATAACAAAAATGCTATGCATTTTTCATGCTATTAGAATTATTTCAAGGGCATTAAAATAATTTTGAATATATTATGTGACATGTTTATGGATATGTTAAATAAACAAAACATTTACATTAAACGTGAATAAATGATATATGAAAAATGTTTAGGGTTTCTTTGTTGTGCCTCCAATGCTTTATGGTCCCTTCAATACTTTTCACTGTACTTGCATCTGAACTTATTTAATTAAATTGCACTTAGAGTACTTTCAACGTAAAATCATTACATTGCTATATCTTACCATGTCCCATGATCTATACAATTTTATTTTTTAGGGTTTTGTAAATTTTATTTTGTGCAGGGTTTCACTTTACACAATTTTCTCCTCTCTTATCCATCTTGCTTACCTAGTCTTTCATATTCTGTTGAAAACTGAATACAGGCAGGAAATTCAGAAAGGAACCTGGAATGCAGTACTTGAAATAGCTCAGTACTCTCTAGTTATCAGTGAAGAAACTTTAGGTCCTAGAAAACTGTCCTTAATATCTTCCAGCAACTAGCTTTGCCAGGATGCTATAGGTTGATGTCCAAGACAGGAAACTATTTAGTATAGATTATTCAGATTCTCCTTCAACTTTAAATAATTTATGATTCCCTTAAAATGAGTCATGGCACATTATTTTTTTTTTAATGAATGCAGGTAAATAAGATGGGCACTTTGGCTTAGATCTAATATTTCTGTCAAAATTCTCTTTAGAGTTGTTTTTTGTGAAGGTAATTGGAACCTGGACTGCTGTATATTTCTGTGGATTCACCCGCTGATGAGCACATAGCTGAGTGTAGTGTTAGGAGGGGAGGCCTAGGTGGAAGAGGGTTTTTGGGCTATGACCTAAAATAATGCGTTACTGTTCCCAGTTCCTTTGCTGTGCTTCCTGAGAGCCACGTGGTGAGCAGTGTTTCTCCCTGTGCTCTTCAACCATGGAGCCAGCCAATCACAGACTAAATCTTCTATAGCCATGCATTGAAAGAGACTTCTCCCCCTTTACACTGTGGATATTGGTTATTGTTCCAGTGACAGGCTGACTAATTTAAAGTGATTTTAGAAAAAGATAAAGAAAAAAAAGAAACCTTTTGAGCAATAGAAAGGGAAAACATGAACAGGATGTTTAAGAAAATGTAGCAAATTGAAACATTTGCACATCAGCAAGAAATCATAACAAAAACCTTAGTATCTTTAAAATATTTCTGATATATTTGTTACATCAGATTCTCATTATCTTTAAATCTTTTTCTTCTCTTTAAGTGTGTTGAATATTTTCTACTTTTCTCTTTATGAATTTTAATGAGATAGAAATTTCTTTCATGACATTGAGGGGTAAAATAGAAGACAAAGATTCTATGTAGCAATATTTTCTGCCACATACTTCTCGAAACAGTTTCTCAACTAAAGTAGGAAAGTAACAGGGCTTGAAAATACCATTCTACCCGGGCATGGTGGCGCATGCCTGTAATCCCAGCACTCGCGAGGCTGAGGCAGGAGGATTGTTGTAAGTTCGAGACCAGCCTGAGCTACAAAGTGAGCTTAAGGCCAGCCTGAACTGCATAGTGAGACCCTGTCTCAAAAAGACAAAAAAAAAAAAGAAAATACCATTCTACTTAAGTAATATTATATTATAATATAAATTATGTTTAAGTATAATAAGTAGATAGAACTGGATCACTCGTCCTCTACGGTGTCCTATACATTACACACACAATTTAGTACAAATTGTAAGACACAATGCATATGACATCTTCCACATATTTCTGAAACTGTTTTCAAAGAAATTCTGAAGTGTAATGTGTAACATTTTTGTAAATAACTGAGAAGAATCAGTGTTCATCTCAATGTAACTACTACACAATGATTGGCCAGAATAACAATCACAAAAAAATAGCAATATGTTCTCAGGATAATTATAGAAATCAAACTTATTTTAATAAGAGGTAAAAAATTCAAGGATTGGAATCACTGGGAATGAAGAAATTTGGAAGAAGAAAGGTAGAATGAAGAGTAGAGTGACAAATCCTAGGGACAGCTTTCAAATGGAGAGTCATGATTAAATATCACATTGTGAATAGGGTGCAGTTGGGTCGATCAAGTGAAGGGAGTCACAGATAAACTTGTGAGAAAGATAACAGTTATAGAAGGATAGAAGCTAATTACTTTTGGCTTTGTAAACACTGCAGTGATAAAAATAGCTACTTACACCGACTAATCATAAGGATTTTTCTTCATGCTTCACTCAGAAAAAAGTTTTATTACAGAAGTAAAGGTCCTAATCATTCAAGTGTACATGCCTAATTACATATTTATGAATGGAAAGTTGCTTAATGTGGTGATATGATAATATGCAAAAATACTAGCAGCATGGTTTATTTTCTACATAATTTGACCTTTACCACAATCTTTTCTGTCTAGCTGAAACTTCGTGTCTTTAGATGTTCTGTGATAATAACATTGCTGTGGACCAGGCTGCATAAGATGTGGTAGGCTGATGCAGGCCCTGAGGGTCAGAGACAGAAAAGACACAGAAGGCTGCCTGTGAGGAAAGCTCAGTGTCGCAGGGCCCCCAGGGCAGGATGGCATCAGCTAAGGATGACAAAAAGGTTAGTTCCCTGTTAACTTGAAGACATCAGGGCATTTAATGAGCTTGTTCACCTTTCAACCTTTTCTCTTTCAAGGATTTACCTATTCTTTATTTTTCAAAATCTCCACCAACCATCTCATGAACAACACACGACCTCATCCTCCTGCACTCCTTGATTGCTACTAAAAATTAGCTGACTTCAGAGATGAGCAGTTTCCTCGTGGTCCCCTTGGGCCTTGAAACGGTCTCTCTTCCTTCTTAACTCCCCATCGCTCCCCTACAGGTATCTGACTAGTCCCTGGCATATTACGTCTAAGGCAGTTGAGACATCTAACTCCATTATATTGCGAGTTCCCAGTCCAGCACGCAATGTTTGTCTTACTGCAGCTATGGAATTGAAAACTTTTTTCCAAGACTTTAATAGTACAAAACAACAAAGCTGTCTGCACACTAATTAAGATTTCATTTCTCCCTTTGTAAGATTTGGAAAGGTTATGTTTCTTGTTTTGTTTCTTTTTCACCAGTCGAATAGATGATTGCTTTTTCATCTGGATTGTATGTACTTTGGATAATTTTACTTTCATTTGTTATCAGTGTCTCAATAGACATATGTCTTTCAAACATTAGCAACCCTCTTGAGAACAGAGAGTTTATGATTCCTTTATGTAAGTACACAAAGGCAGGGGGAAGCAGCATCTAACTGATCTCCCACATCTCAAGAACCATTCTGAGTAATTTTCCCTCCAGTCCTATAAAGCTATACTGCATTGCTGACTGAAACCCAGCAAGCTAGAAGCAGGAAGAAAACTTCTGAAATTACTGTAAGTCCTTGGTCTGACTATAAACACTATGATTTTAGTCTACTTAAATTTTCATATTTCTTCCAAAATGCACGCTTCATTGTCAATTACTTCTGGTTAGTCCTGTCAGGTATCATATAGTGAACATGTAAGGGTGCTTGCTTAGCTCAAGCTTCAGAGACTGAGATGGGTGCTCAGGCTTAATTTCAGCATGCCTCACCTCCTTGAACCAAGACCATAGAAATTAAGGGCGAGCCAAACAGCTCAGAGGATTAAAATGCCTGCAGGCAGGCTCAGGGCCTGGGATTTCATCTCCAGGCCTGCCATGCTCCCAGGGGCACTGAGACAGAAATTGAGACTGGGTGTGGTTATGTGCACCTTTAATCCCAGCTCTTGGGAGGCTTCAGACACATAGATCACTAAAAGTTTGATCTAGCAGTGAGACCCTGAACACCCTCTAGACCCTTATCTAAAATCCAGGGCCCTCAAATTTAAAGACCCAATTCAGAAATGGGCATCCGAGATGAATACATACTTCTCAGAGGACAAAATTAAAGAAGCGAATAAATATATGAAAAAATGCTCCACATCGCTAGCCATTCGTGAAATGCAAATAAAAACAACACTGAGATATCTCACTCCAGAAAGAATGGCTATCATAAGGAAATCAACCAACAACAAATGTTGGAGAGGTTGTGGGGAAAAGGGAACAGTTCTCTACTGCTGGTAGGAATGTAGACTAGTACAACCATTGTGAAGGTCAGTGTGGAGACTCCTCAAAAGAGTAGGACTAGAAATCCCATTCAAGCCGGCTATCCCCCTACTGGGAATTTTCCCAAAGGATCTGGAAACATTGTATCATAGAGATATATGTGAATCTATGTTTATAGCAGCACAATGTGTGATAGCAAAATCTTGGAAACAACCAAGATGTCCATCACATGAGGAATGGTTGAAAAAGATGTGGTATTTCTACATAATGGAGTATTACTCAGCTATTAAGAATGATAAGTTTGAAGCATTTATACTGAAGTGGATACCACTTGAACATATACTCATAAATGAAATAAACCAGACACACATGTGTAAATATCGTATAGTCTACCTAGTATAACAAGCGAAAAGCAGAAATAGAAAAGGTAGTGTACAACAGGTAAAATCCATTGAGTCAGATAAGGCAAAGTGAATGGCATATGCTGCAGGATACTAATCAGCTTTTCTTCTGGATGGTTAACAACCTAAGATCCCAAGTCAGAGTTGGAGAAATAGAAGAGCCACAAGGACAGCCAACATTTTGGCCCTAGTCTTTCAAGGTCAGCGAAGACTCAGGACATAGGAGAACCTGTACTGCAACATCATGAAACTCAGGTGAGCTCCAAATTTTCTGAACAAGGAGATTATGGAGCCACAAAGGAAAGAGATTGAAGTTCTAAAGTGTGCCTAGGGAGAGTCACATGATGAGAACACTTTCTCTCAAGCTCTCACAGAGAGCAAACTGGTCAAACATTGGCTGTGACTCATCCACATGGATGACACAGACAAAGGAACTACAGAATAATGTACAGGACTACAAGATAAACCCTGAGAGGACTTCACTGACCACATAGGAAATATAAAGTTCATGTGTTGGTATATTAATCTTGATATACCTAGTTCTTAACCATCCAGCAGAAAAGCATAAAAATGAAGTATACGTCGTGAGGCCATAATATTAAGCTGAGCTGTAAATGGCTATGGTCGACAATTTCTTTGAATAACTCACTATGGTTGTAGAATGCTGAACTGTATTGGATTGTGGTGTCGAGTTCAAGCACCTAAGTAGTAGAATGTCAGTGGAGTGCCCACTTTTGACAGGTGTAGACAAAGGAAGGGTTGTAGAAAGAAAAAATCATGATGTGTGTGTAT
>PVKA01022595.1:0-36877 GCA_004027165.1 Ctenomys sociabilis | reverse complement strand
CCTGCCTCAGCCTCCCCAGCACTGGGATTACAGGTTTGTCCACCGTGCCCGGTCTCGGTGGCTACTTCCAAGACCCTGGGACAGGACTGGTGCAGCACACGGGGCCAGGGATCAAACTCCAGTCTGTGTGTTTGCCCAAGCCTGCACTTGGTCCTGTGAGCTATCTTGCCAGCCCCACTATTTCTTTTTGGTAGTTTTTTTTTTGTTTTAGAACTGGGGATTGAACTCAGAACCTTGTGCTTCTACTGAGCTATCTCCGGAGCCCATTCTTATTGATGTATTGCCCAAATGCAAAATATTCTGATCAACCCTGAACATGTAACATGTGACTATTTCTGTGCTAGACACATGTATGTGTTGTCTAAAATATGATACTAAGAAAAATACAGGCTATTTAATTTTCATTATATTATAGTTTTATTTTGCATTGTAATATAAATTGACAACTCTATTATTCTTCATTGACTTGACTTTGGTAGAATTACATGTCAGCACAAATAATATTTTGTTGGTTCTTATTTCCCAAAGTACATATTAAGTTTGTTTTTAAGACAGTACAGCACGATATTGTTTCCATTCATCCATAAAACACATGGCTCTCACACATTCCATAAGATAAAATAAAAAGCAATATCTTGTTTTTCTTTGCATCATAAGATATTTTCCTACATAGGCAGAAAAGTATTTATATATGTAACCTGGCGATGATCCTTCTGAATGAATTGTCATTTACTATTTTGATTTCTTTGGCTAGATTTCATGCATCTGAATAAATGTGCTCTGTTTACGTGTGATTAAAAAACCTGCAGGTATGCAGTAAGACATAAGTGCGTGTGAGTCAACTTTGTACAAGAGAAGCATTTTCATCTTTCCCTATACTCTGGCATATGACTAATGTCTCCAATGGCTTAAAGTGCCATTACTCATATGTGGGAAGGTTGCGTATGCATACAGATCTCTGCTGGCCAATGAGTGCAGCTGGTATCCTGACTGAACAGTCGTGAAACCATTTTCTACGGTATCTGAGGTTAATAATCTAATTTCTGTACATGGAACCATGTAACAAATTAATTAAAATGTTATGAGATATTATGTCTAATGAACACTAAAATATGGTTTTGATTATCAAGTCTGATCGGGATACAATCCCATCCCTGCTACTTATAGTTTAGATGAGTCAGGCCATCGTAGCTTGAATTCTCTCTCTCTCTCTCTGTCTCTCTGTCTGTCTCTGTCTCTCTCTATCTATCTATCTCTCTCTTTCTCTTTCTTCTTTCATTGTATTTGGTACAAGGTCTCACTATGCAGCTCAGACTCATATTGATCCTTGTATCTCAGCCTCCCCAGTGCTGGGATTACAGGTGTGCATAAGATAAGGATAAGGAGTTAGAAATTATAGTTGTCCATGCCCAGTTTTGGTGGGGCTCAGAGCACCCTGGGGCATGGCCAACCCAGCATGCCATATCAGAGATCAAACCCTGGTCACTGTGCTTGCCTAAGCAGGGGCTTAATCCACTCAGCTATTTTGCTGGCCTAAAGCTTAAATTTTCTGATGTCTTTGCCTCAGACTGGAGTATCTATGATTATATTCAGACACAACTGCACCCAGCAAAATACTTTTCTCTTTCATCTTTCTCTCTCTGTCTCTGTCTATTATTTATTTTAGTTTTGGACATGAAGCTCAGCTTTGTAAATGGGAGGCAATATACTTTTAAGTATGAATAAGCATTCACTTCTTGAGGATTATGTTAAAAACCTTTTGCAAAAGCTTTGCACCACTGATGTAATATGATTGTACCTAAAATAATTTTGCAAATACTCATCATTACAATCTTTCCATAAACTAATTTAATATTTAGAAGATTTGTGTAGAATAGATTACTATTACTTTTTTTTTTTTTTAACCAGGGATCGATTTCAGGACCTTTGCTTGCCATTCAAGCTCTTATTCCACTGAACTGTCTCCCCAGCCCTATTATTAATTTCTTGGTAAAAATTCTAAATCTTAGAGATTTATGAATACCAACTCGAGAAAAGAGTGATAAAATTTGATTGTAACTATTTTTTTGTAACCAAGTTCTATGTGACCCAATTTTTTTAGTTCTATTATTCTCTATTTCTTCAGAAAACCTCATCTACCTGAAAGCTTCTCTTGTTATTTTTTAGTATTTCAATCTACTAGTTAAATGTCATTTTTATATCCTATTAAGCATATTGTCCTTGAAGCTATAAATTGTGACCCTTTAATAAGAAATAAAAAAGTGAAAGAAACATAATTTTTACAAATTTAATGTAACTTCAATAAAGAATAAAACAACTGCCCACATCCTTAATAGGTTTTAAAGCTCAAGCAAACTAGTTCTTAATGAGTCCTGACATGATATTTTCTTTTCATATTTCAGGAATCATTGAGAACTGGTTTTGTTGAGCTTCAAGACCTAATAAGGAAGAGGCAATTGTCAAGATATCATGTCTGCATCTTGGACTATAAATAACTACTACATAGACAACAATATGCAATGTATTAGTTATTGTAACTGTCTTATTAACCCGATGTAAAACTGTCTCATTGGTATTTCTTTCAAAATAAAATTAATAAAATAAATAAAATAGAATCTTGTAATGTAGTTACAAAGGCATCAGCACGATTTTGTTTTGGTTTTTAGTTTATGTATTTGGTACAGGGTCTCACTATGTAGCTTGGACTCATAGTGATCCTCCTGTCTCAGCCTCTCCAATGCTAGAGTTAAAGGTGTGTGCCACTATGCCCAGTCTTGGTGGCCAGCTCAGTGGGTCTTGGTTGGGGCCGGGACAGCCTGAGGTACCAGGGATCAAATCTGGGTCCTTGCAATTGCCAGGCAGATGCTCAGTCTGCTGAGCTATCTTTCCTGCTCCAGCATTATTTTAAGAAGCAAGTCTGTAAATAGGCATCTAGATGTTAGATCTATCAGAAAATACCATCAGGAAAGCTGCATGTGCAAAGCACAGCTGCCCGATCCAACAGACAATGCACGCAACCTTTGTGCTGTTTGATTTAGGGGACAACGGAGAGCTGCTAGTGTTCTCTGTGCTTTTATTGCTTAATTTGTTATTGGTCCTAATCTTCTGAAAGATTTAATGTGGGTTCTGTGTTACTGTTTTCCTGGAGCTGATGTTACCTTTGGGAAGTGCTTCATGAGCAGAGCTTCTCTGACGATTTTTCCTATTGTTTTTACTGACATGTTTCTTCTGCTTCACCACGGCTCTGACTTTAATCCTTAAGTCTGTTCCCTGTAATTATTGTGATGATTTCCATTAACGATCTGAAACTCGTTTTAAACATTCATTTCAAAGAAATAAGAAATTTAAGAGTAATAACTTTTATTCTTTGTATGTAAGAAGAATATTATTACTTTTCATTTAAAAAATATTCACATTGTGGAACTAAAGAAAAACTCATGAATATTATAAAACTGGACACATAAATCAATATTTTGTTTTGGGCTTATACGTCAATTATTAAGTCTTATCTGAGTTTAGATAGTGTTTCTCTCCTCACACTTCATAAATGTGCATAAGATGTGAATGTGAGAAATTGTCTCAGTTTTAGTTCATATTTTCAGGATAAAATATCTAGAGTGTATTTGTAAGATTTTTCCAGAGTTAGAAAATACTAAATTGAAAGAATCTAAACTCTGAATTGCTATTTGTACTTACTAATAATTACAATAATTATTGTGCTCTCTCTATTTTATAATAAATCTAGAGATTTATCACATTTTCTCTATTAGAATTATATTTTTTGAATTCTCTATTAAAATTATTTTCCTTCTTTTTTTTCCAGACTTCTGACTTCTGTGAGAATCTGGAATTTTATGAAGTTCTCAATTCATATGCTCAGAAAAATTATTTTGTAAGGGCTAGCCAGATAGCTCAGTGGACTAAACTGCCTGCTTAGGTAGAATGCAGAAGCCAGGGTTTGATCCCTGGCACGCCATTCCGTACCTGCCCCAGGGGTGCTTTGAGACAGAGATTAAGACAGGGTGTGGTGGCATGAGCTTGTAATCTTAGTGCTTGGGCCACTGAGAAAAGGAGAATCACTACCAGCCCAGTCTACATAATGATGTTCTGTAGACCCTGTCCTACATACATAAAAAGTTTAATTTGTAGATAATTAAGCAATTAGTTTAATAAATACATAAACTTTGCAGTTCACATTTACACATATACCTTTTTCATAATGTAGTAAAAAATAACATTGGCAAATTGACAATCATGTTTTGCCATTTTATAATTTCTAAATCAACAAATACCAAGAACACAGGTACTGTCATGTGGGGACAGTACATTTTAAATCAAGCTTGTGAGAGTTATTCTTACACAGAATTGCATGAAGAAATATGTATTTACTTGTGGTTTTCAGAGAAGTCTCAGAAAGAGACATCTTGCTAGTCTGACCACTTTTAGTTTTAAATGTCTTCTGTTTTCTTCCCTCTTTTTCAGGATGGCTGTTTTGGAATCACTGGCTTTTCATTTGCATCATTCTCTTGGAGTCTCCTCTCTCCCTCTCTCCATCTGTGTGTGTGTGTGTGTGTGTGTGTGCGTGTGCGTGTGTGTATGAGTGTGTATGTGTGTATTCCTCAGATTCAAATTGTAGAGATGCCTGAACACATCCTTTGACAAAAATTTTCCATGCTGTTCAGAGTTAATAAATAAACTTATGCTTTAGGCAAAGACGAAATAAAAGGGACAAGATTTGCCTTCTCATCTGTAACAGCAGAAATTGATAAGACAGATATGAAATATGCATGATTCAATCTCATAAAAAAATGCTAAGGAGTTGGAATAGAAAACGTACTTCAATAGTGGTCCAAAGATTTTCAAGTGTAATGAAGACTTTAAAATCATATTGTTGAGACATGATCAATGATAATCACAAGAAAGAAAATAAAAAACAATGCTAAGGAACAATTTGGGAAATTACTCAAAGGCAGCAATGAATAGAAAAATCCCTGAGCAGCCAGAACCTAAAAGCATGGGGCTACAGAAGCAAACATGCACGTGACCGCAGATTTACCATGAGAAACAAGGAAAAGAGAAACAGCAGAGTAATATCTTTAAAGTGGTGAAAGAAAAGTAAACAAATCAAAACCCTTTCAATATAGAATTTTATGCTTAGTGATGAGTGCTTTTAAAAGGCAAATATGAAACGAAGGTCTTATTGAATTTACAGAAGTTGGGACACAGGCAGAATCAGAGCTACACTAAAAATATGTAAAACATGGTCACTTACATGGAAGGAAGAACGTGCCAGATGGAAATACGAAATGGTAGAGGTGTGCACACACAGGAAACTGAGGCTACATGGAAACATATGTAAGCGTTTTGTAATTATTTTAACGCCTTCAAAATACAACTGGTTATTTGAACAAAAATATTGAATATGAGGTTGGCAGAATTAAGTATAGGTAAATTGAAAACAGCATCACTTCTTTAGGGGATAAATGGAAGTATGTATGAATTCACAATATGCCATGTAAAATGGCATGATATCTCTTAAAGGCAAACTTGGGATAAGATAAAAATACATATTATCAGCAAAAAATAGATTCACACAAACACTGAATTCAAAATAATGCATAAGCACCCTACAGCAAACTAACTCAACAGTGACCACTGTGATACATTTTATAGGCTCAGAACCCTGAGGTACAGTATAGTGCCCGAGGTCAATTGCCATTGGATGTTGTGGTTGGCCGCTGACTCCAAATCTCAAGCTCTTAGCTCCTCTGCAGATAGAAGATGCACTCTACTCTGGGATTGAATCCATTTCCAGTTACAAATTAAAGTTCCTTGGGGATTTCACATCTCACATTCACTCTAAATTTAAGAATCCATAGTTTTAGAGACTAAGAAAAAGGAGACTGAAGTAGACAAAAATAACAGCCTAGTAGGCTGTGTGGAATGACTCTTGTCTAGGTCTACTAGGATTCATTGAATTTGAGATAATTTTGTATTTCCTAGAAATATGAAAGCCATGGCCTTCTCATCTGTAGAAATTTAACTGAATTGAATTTGGCAAAATATAATTGACTATTGCCATGTAAGTGTTGATCTGTTCTCTATATATTTTGAAATCAGCTGCAGTATTCTTGATGGTTCACATGTGTATACTTGTCAGCTGTACTATAGCATCTTTTGCATCTATTGCACCATCTTGTTTTATATTTAGTTCATTAAATCCATTACATTACTGAAACATTATTTTAGTGTGTGCTACACTTAAAAATTAAAATAATTAAATAATTTAAAATTTTGCTTCAGTGCTACATAATTATTGAAAGACAAAACAGAAATGAAGAGTTGACTTTTGGATAGAGATGTTAACAATGAGTATAAAGAGTCTTATCTTAGACGTTAGCTCTTTTTAAATAAATGACATTTGTGTTTGTTAAATAAAATTTAGAGGAGACCATTGATTGGCACTGAGTTCTTGCTCTGAAAGTTTAAGTAACATGGAGTCATTTTGGCTAGAGTTACACATCATGAAAGTAGATCTAATTGTTTATCTGGCATCATAAGTCAGGAGAGTGTGATAGTAGGTACCCAGAGAAACAGTATAGCAAGAATAATAAGGTCTCTCTGCCTTCACTTACAAAGAAACCCAAAGTAGTCAGTCCACATGTTACTCTCCATCTGAGCTACTTTTAGTCACTGTCTTCTTGTAAAGGTAGCCTTTCAACCCAGCATATTTCAGTGTCTTTTCTAAATCTTTACATGCAGTAGTACCTACATTATAAACTACTCATGGAAATCAATTAGCTTTTAATTGTGTTCACTGATTTTTTTTTCTTTTGAATTTTCATATGATAATTATTGTGAGAGTCTTACTACAATCAGTGTGATATCAGATGGTCATGCCTTTCAGATTATGACATGACATTTCAGATATCAAGCTTCTAGATACTGTTTTCTTAATATCTGCTTCTTTACCAACTCACAGCTAATATGTAGAGCCCTAATAGCTCCTACCATAAGAGATAAAATTAGCCTTTATTTAAGTATGGAAGGTTCCAAATACCCATTCAAGGTCATAACTAATATTTCTGTATGATTGGCGTTTTAGCCAGCACTGTGAATAGATGTACCTCTCAAAAGTTCTTGGCTTCTTGGGTTAAATATTCATAGTTTTGGAGATGAATAAATGAACTAATGACTCAGCTTTGCATTTCATAGGGCTGCTTACCTTTGTAAATTGAGTCACTGCAATTCCATTAAGCACTAAATACTCTGGTGTATTAACACATTTTTGTAATAAATCATTTAGTGATGGCTTGTGAAAAGAAAGTTGAAGTTTGTGCGTACAGAGGTACTATTTAACTGAACATCAACAGAAATGAGGAAAGCATTTAGGAAATTAAAATGTAAGACCATGACAAAATTATTTTACTTGAAGTGATAAAAAGAAAGACAGGAGGAAAGAAGTTAAAGAGATTTTATGTAAACTATGTGTATGACACTTCTATAACAATTGGAGAATTGCAATAATTGTGGGAATTTTCAAGTTCCTTAACCTTAGGAAAAGCTCTATATTGGGCTTGCTGTGATGCTTATTTAAATATTCTTTAATTTTAGGGACTTCTTAACTCCTTTATAAATTGAAACCCATATTAAATCCAATATGACTTACAAACCACATGATATATACTAAACAAATAAATATTTAAAGTGATATTCACTCAGTGACCTGGTTCAAACTCTGGCATACCTGCTGGCCCTACCCTCAGTGCACTCTGAGACAGCTACTGACACTGGCTGTGGTGGCCTTTGCCTGTAACCCCAGCACTTGGGACACTGTGGGAGGACCACTATGAGTACAATCTGTGTAGTAAGATTTTTAGACCCTGTACTACATGGATAAAAAAGAAAAAATGCTATTCAATCCTCAGCTGGTGAATGCTTTCATTAAATATCTTAAAGGAAAAATAATTAACTATCACTATTCTTTGACTACAGTGCAGATAAAGAGATTTCTTGCTTTTCATTCTAAAAATCAAAACTTAATCCCATTTAGGGGTAATCCCTCTCCCCTGTATTATTTTATTATTCTTTAATAAGTACAATTCTAGGACCAGTCAGATAACTCAGCGGACTAAAGCACCTGCTTATGCAGAGTGCGGCAGCCAGCATTCTATCCCAGTCGTGCTGCGCCGATCTTACCCCCACCCCCACTCCCAAGCGTGCTGAGTCTGTGATTGAGCCTGGTGGCGGTGGCACCCGCCTGTAGTCCCAGATCTTGGGATGCTGAAAACAGGACAGTCACTATGAGGCAGATCTACATAGTGAGAACTGGAAGACTCTGAAGACCCTGCCCTAAACACACAAAAAAGTACAATTCTAATATTTAGCTCTTTCATCTAGATAATATCACACCATAGCAAACATTCTTAAAAGTTTTAAACTATAATATTTTATGATGATAGTTTAGGGCCAATTCTAACAAGACACATCTGTACAGCCAAACTGAGGTGTGAGCAGGTCACATGTATAGAGCACGTGTCATGAAGTCATCTGTTTTATACCCTTAATGTCTTCATGAAAGATGATTCTGGAGTTTTCTGTTATAGTGAATACTTTCACCAAGTTAACACCTATACATGTCAAAAACAGCAGTTGGCCGGCAGATAGATGATTTAAGGAAGGCAATACCGTAGAGGTCCAAAGACAGCTGAGACAGGTCTAGGGTGCAGGCTGCATGCTGATGCTAATTGTCTTTTACATATTGACACTAATTATATTTCAGCCACCAGCTGCTAGCTGTCTGCTTCTCTTTTTCTTTTCTCATAGATCCCAAGTGTCTGTTGGTAATTGTGTCATTTTGCCTTTCCAGGAGGACAGCCCTGCATACCATTACAGTCTCAAGTAAACAGGAAAACGAATAGTTTCTAACTGAAAATGGAGATGTGTCTCATATAGCATTTATACACTGAACCAACTATTTAAGTCTGAAACTGAAATTATGTGTACAAGTGACCAAAAGACAGACTTAAAGCTTTTTCTTCCTATTGCAGCACAAGTTGAAAAGTGACTGATGCTGTCAATGATTGTTTGGTTGTTTTATTAGGTGCAATTAAAAAGCAGAACTGATTTAACAGGCTGTTTTCACATTGTATAAACACAGTAGAAGGGGACATAATTCCAAGCACTCCCCTCTGCAATGTTTTATGGTTAGTGTCTCTTCTTGCGATAATGTATTTCCCCACCAGGAGCCATCACCTGTACCTCCTGTCAGTAGCTGTGCTCTCTTAAGCTTTTCTTTCCTCATTTTTTACTGCCAAAAACAGCAATTTAAATGCTTTGGTGGACAATGAACTTGGAATGATGGTTCCTGTGTAACAGTAGAATTTCTAGTTGGTATTTTAAATTAATTACTTTAATAGCAAAATAACTTTAAAGATCACTTTATAGTTTTGAGCATAAAATAAAATTATTATGGTTTGAATTCTCTTTCTGCCATATCCTTGTTCTGTCAGTAACGTTACTGTAGCTCACAGCAAAAGACAAATGGAGATGTGAAACACTTCTTTGATTTGTTGTGCACTGAGATATTATCATTAGAATGACTTTGGTTACAACAATGTCACTTAAAGAACTTCACTAGAAGGTCATTTACTCTTAAATCTCTAAGTTTTGAAAATTTATGTTTTATTCATCTTTCAGTCTGTATCATTCATTACTCACAGTATTTGAAGGACCATCACAGGTACTCACTAATTTTCTTAAATAAATGAGTGGCACTTCAAATAAATACTTATGAAAGTTTCCAAACCCTGCCCAACCACCAACTGTGATTTCTGGGTAAATTTTAGGAACTTGAAGACAGCTGCATTAAAACTGACAAAGCATTCAATAATGTTCAAGATATAAAATCAATATGCAGAAATCAGTAGCAGTTCTATACACAAATAATGATGTTACTGAAAAAGCATTAATTAAGCAAATCCATTCACAACTGCTCCAATAAAATAAAATAAAACAGCTATAACAAATTAAAACAAGGAGGGGCCAGCCAAATAGCTCAGTGGATTAAAGCTCCTGCAAGCAGGTGCAGGGACTAGGGGTTCAATCCCTGGGTCTGTTTTGCTGGCCCTGGCCCTGTGGCATTCTGATACAGCCATTGAGTCTGGGCACGGTGGCGCGTCCCTGTTATCCCAGAATTTGGGAAGCTATATGCAGAAGGATCACTAGGAGTTTGATCAACACAGTGAGACACTGTAGACCCTGTTCTAAAGTGAAAAAAAAAGAAGAAAGAAAGAAAGAAAGAAAGAAAGAAAGAAAGAAAGAAGAAAAGGAAGAAGGAAAGAAGACCTTTTAGAGGAGCTGAGTAGGGGTCGTTAGAAATCATCACAAAAAGGAAGAAAAAATCTGGCTTACAAGTTGCTTCCAAAATACAGTAACTTAAGGGCTGGAGGAGATAGCTCAGCAGCTTAAGTGCCTGCCTGGCAAGCACAAAGTTGTGAGTTCAATCCCATTACCACACACAAAAAAAATTAAAAAAAAAATAAAACAAGGAAGCAAAATAGCTCTACAGCGAAAATCACTAAACTCCTATTGAAAGAAGTTTGAAATACCTAAAAAACAGAAAGACCTTTCTTGCTCAAGAAATGGAAGAATTAAGATTTCTAGTATGTCCTTATTTCCTATAGTATTTGCAGATTTAATGTAATCTCTATCAAAATACCAATGAAATTATTAACAGAACTAGTAAAAAGTCCTTAAGTTCATCTTCACAGTAGTAGTAGACAGTATTGACTTACAGTGACCACATAGAATAATGGAGAAGAATGGAGACCCAGAAACGTGTGCACCCACCCATCTGTAGCTAACTGATTAGAGCCAAGGTGCCAAGACTGCCTTGGACAAAGAGCTTCCTCTGGTGAGTGCTGCTGGCTAAGCTAGTTACCTACATACAGAAAACTGAAATGACCCCTATCCCTCCTCCTTTAGAAAAAATCAACTCAAAATAGATTTATAAACTACATGTAGTGGCTGGCCTGATAGCTCAGTGAACTAAAGCACCTGCTTAGGCAGAGCACAGAGGCTGGGTTCAGTCCTCGCCATGCCATGCTGTGCCAGCCCCACCTGCTGGGAATGCTGAGATGGTGTGGAGACTGGACATGGTGGCATGTGCCTGTAATCCCCTCACTTGGGAGGCTGAAAACAGGAGAATCACTATGGGTCCTATCTATGGAGTGAGAGTCTATAGACCCTGTCCTAAATATAGAAAAAAAAAAGTAATATCTGAAACAATGAAAGACTGAAACATAGCAAACTTAGAAAAAATTCCTTAGGATACTGAATGAATAAAGATATTTTGGACAAGACCATAAATCAAAAAAAAAAAAAAGTCAAAACTAGAAAATAGTATTAGCTTAAATTAAAATACTTCTGCACAGCAAAGAAAACAATATATGGAAAAAAGAAATGACCTGCTTTTCCCTACAGAAATTGCCAACTACTCATGTAATGAAAGATTAATATAAGAATAGATGTAAAATTCAAAAACCTTAACAAAACTATGTACAGTAATCAAATTAAAAAATGGGCAAAATGGCCAGGAATTGTGAGGTGCAGGTGCAACTCCATCATCTAGGAAGCTGATGCAAGGCCAGGCCAGGCTGAAGGACACAGACGAATATGAAGGCAGTGCATTCAGTCAGGCATCGGGGGTGGGGGGAGGAGAGACAGAGACAAAGACAGATAGAGACAGAGACAGACAGAGACAGAGACAGAGACAAACAGAGACAGAGACACAGAGAAAGAGATAGAGAAAGAAACAGAAACAGAGACAGAGACAGAGACAGAGACAGAGAGAGGTAACAGAGAAAATGATCTATACAAATGCTTTACAAAAGAAGAAATACAGCCAGGGATATGCTTCAGTAGAATAAGCACTTCCCTGGCAAGCGCAAGGTCCTGAGATCAATCCCTGGTTCTGCCAAAGAAAAAGAAAAACAACAATATATTTATGGGCCAGGGAGATGGCTTTGTGGCATAAATACTTCCCTGGCAAACGCAAGAGCCTGAGTTCAATACCTGGTTCAAAAAAAAGAGAAGAAATACAAATGACAAACAAATACATCACTATTTTTCACCATCAGGGAAATGACAATTTTCACCACAATAAGATAGCCTTATCCAGGGATAGCTCAGTAATCTCACTTTGGGGTGTATAGAGAAAGGAAATGAAATGTTAAAGTGATGCTGCAGACCTATGTCTACTTAGGCACTATTTACAAAGGATAACAGTGGTAATCTGCCTAGCTATTCACCAATGCATGAGTTAAATTTGTAAAACATTGCACAATTGACTGCAACCAGATACAAGGAATAATGAAATCTTTTGTTTGTAGCAAAATGCTTAGAATTGGACAACAACATCTTCAGCAAAATGAGCCAGACTCAGAGAAGTGAGTACAGAATATTCTCCTTGGCATGTGGAATTTTTTTTAAGAAAATGTCTTGAATGGATAATAATTGCTAAAATTTAGGTCAAACAAGTTTGTGCAAAGGGAAGCTAAATTCATCTGTGTACACTGAAGGAATTGCCCAATATCCACTGAGCCTAATGAACATGTTCAATTTTATATAATAACAAAATTAAGATACAATGAGTAAATTATTGCATGAATAAGTAGTTCTCAAGTATCTGATCTGTAAAGAGATATGTATGACACTGATTCAATTTCTGCTTCAATGAAAGATTCTCTCATCTTCAGATGCCTAACTTAAGAGCAAAGTAATAAAACCTGAAAAGATTTATTAATTCCATCAGAGGTTTCTGCTTAATTCAGGCTCCATAACTCATTTATACAATAAAAAAGGTGATAGAACAAATATCTTTAGGGGACAGAGATACTGGTAAGCCTTGATTTATGAGACTAAGAACAAAAGCTATCAGAACAACTGGAACCTAAACATTACTGATAAACTCAAGGTCTCCCCAATTTTCTGGGTTGCCATTCTCCTGATAGAATCTGTGAGAAAAATAGCGCTGACTAAAGCACAACTTCTCTTGATATTCATAGCAGCATTCTCTCAATGAAATATGTACAATGTATCAAGATCCTAAGTAGTTCTAGGACTAAACTCATTGATAATTGTGAATTTGCTAATAATCTGTTGAAGTACTTGGGAGTAGGTTGTCGGGGAAAGGACATTACACTGTCAAATTTTCCCATCTGCTGTCCTCCCATTACCCATAAGCCTCTGTGGCAAGATTGTCATTTCATAATAGAAGATCTCTAGCAATCATATCTACAATGGAAACATTTTTCTGAAACACCAACTATTAGTTGAAAAATTACAGAATTTTACTACTTTGTAATTACATAATCCAAAGTATTAGTGGGTTTTAAAATAAAAAGGTGATATAAATAAAGGACAGTTTTCTATCTGTATATACAAAATAGGAAGATATAGAGCTAGTTTCTCTTAATTTTATAAGAAGAAAAATTTACACTAATAGAGTTTGGACAGGATATCATGTCTGCATCCTGTCCTATGAATGACTACTACAAAGACAACAATATGCAATGTATCAATTGTTATAACTCTCCTACCAAACTGTTTTGAAGCTGTCTGATTACAATTTTTTCTCAATAAAATTAGTAAAAAATTAAAAAAAAAATCAATGTATTATGACCTACATGTGTTTTTACTGGAATAGAAAATACAAGGAGTTGTAATCAGTCAAAATATACTTTATTACACATAGGAAGGGGAATAATTCAGAAATCTATTATTTATGTGGGGGTCTTTGAAATTACAATGAATATATATTTCTTTTTTTAAAAAATGTATTTAATACAGGGACTACAGGGTCTCACTACACATATTGGACTCGTAGTCATTCTCCTGTTTTCAGCTTCTCAAGTGCTGGGATTACAGAGGGGCCCCACCACGCCCAGAATCAATTGGCTTCTCAGCGTGCTCCTGGGGTGGGGCTGGCACAGCACACTGGGGATCTAATCACACGCGCTGTGCTCTGCCCCAGCAGGTGTTTTAGTCTGCTGAACTGTCTGGCTGGCCCTGTATTTCTTATTGTTGATAAAAATGCTTGTATACATCTGTGTTATGCTTAAAATCTTGGATGCTACAGAATGTCTTGGCACAGTAGTGGAAAGGCTCTAATATCTGAAATGAGGGAGGAAGATGTTGAAGAAAAAGGTCTGTTGTTTTATACCAGAAAGAAAGATTATCATGAAGATATCAAATAATCACAAATGTTGGTCAGGCTGTGGGGAAGAAGGAATTTTTTTGCATTGTTCATAGGGAGTAAAAATCATTATGGGAATTCACGTAGTGATTATTAAAACTGAGATTCCATTCTACCCAGCTTTTATCCCTTTAGATGTCTTACTGGATTAAAGACAGCATATCACAATGTTACATGCATATCCACGTTTATAGTGGCACAGTTTACAGTAGCTAACTCATGAAATCCGCCTATATTCCTATTAACCAATGAAAAGTAAAGCAAATGGGGTATTTATACCCATTGGAATATCACTATCCCATAAAGAAGGATACATCATGTCATTTATAGGAAAACAGATGCCCCTTGAGATCATATGGAAAGTAAAATAAATCAGATATAGAAGCTTAAATATCACAGGGCTCATCTTATATCAGAAATTCAAAATATATTTAAAACCAACACAAATGAGAGAAAATAAGGAGATAAAGCTTTTGCAAAAAGGGAGACAAGAGACTGAAGAAGAAGCGGGGAAGGGAGGAAAAAGGGCACAAAACAAATGGAGATGTGCTGTGCTCACGTTCCAGCTCCTTGTGAGGGCTGTAACCATTGTGTGGGGCAAACGTGCACCAATGAAAAGACCTGCAAGCAGCAACCACAGAATCCTGATCTTTGGGCTGCCCCATTGCACAGTAGTCTTTGCTAGGGGCAAGAGAAGTAAAAACTGATAAAAACAAAAAAAAAGAGGCTAAGACGGAATCATAGACAGATGCAAGCTAACTGATGTAGTTATGTAGCACAAACAGCCTATTTAACAGGCAATGGAAGTGCATGTGAGATTCTATAATTCAACCCTTAACCCTTTGAGGAAATTCTCTCATCTAGTTGATATCATTCCAAGTGAAATGGAAATTCGGTTTGCCCTAGAAAGAACTGCAGATGCTTCCTGGCTCATGGCGGCCACTCAGTATTCGTTTTCACCTTTCGTTTGTCAAGTAATTCACTGTCAGTAGTGACTGCACTTTTGACTTTCAATTGTGTATTTTCACAGGTAAGTATTTGCCTTATGAAAATGTACCTTCTTAAGTGTATATGACTTTCGAATGCTGGGGAGATGGAGTGGGCTACCCCTCCTCTCACCCACAGGGCAGTGCGAATAAGCATCCGATAGTCTACAATGTGCCACATCAGCAATATATCCATACGGGTACTCAGCAGACTGCTTGTGATATTACTACTTTATTGTAAGAGAGGCCTTAGTTCTAGAGGACTATTGTCAACCATAAGTTAATGTAAACCTTCTAAGCACATGCATGGTAGGTCATACTACACTACATTCTTAGCAATTTGGCTGCACAAAATAAAGTTTCTACAGAGGATATTTTAAATTCACAAAGGACTTATGGGAAAGAGGTACTTTGTAGAATTGTACGTTGGGGTTCCAGGAGTTAAAGTTGTCAGAAATAGATGAGATGAGAGAGAAAGAGAGAGAGAGGTACAGACAGACAAATAGACATTATTAAAGTTATTACAGTAGAAAGTCAGTCATCTCACCTCTAGGTAAACACATTATGTACATAGTTGGTACAATGAATTGTTTGGACTGTTTGGACTAGTGAATTTCTAAAGTGTCCTGATTCAATTTAGCTTTAATTTCTAGGAATGGAAGCAAAAAATATTTCTGATGTTTCATGCAATCATTTTTCATCTTTAATTTTTTCCTCTCCCCTGCCCTCTCCTCCCCTCTCTTCCATTCTCTTCCCCTCCCCTCTCTTCCTCTTCTTTCCTCACTTCTCATGACAGTCCAGCCCATCTTTCTGCTTTTCCTTCTGTCTCTGTCTCTCTGTCTCTCTCTCTGTCTCTCCATCTTTCTCTCCTTCTCTCACCCTTTAATCTAAGGACCAGATGATTTTCTTATGAACATTTATTAAAAGCATTTGACATCAAAATAGATTAAAAATATAGGAAGCATTTCCATAAATGTGAAGCATTTATATTCATATATAAGTGGGAGAAAAGTCAATCAAAATGATTCAAAAATAATTTTTTAATAAAGATTTTTATTAATGAAATTAGGACACCTTTTGCCAATTAAGTGTCTTAGGTGAGCAGTACTCTGCAGACTTATTTCTCCTCTTACCCACCATGTATGTTGTATTGTATGTTCATGTGTGATTCCCTATAGACCCTGGAGCTCTGAATCAGAGCCACATTTCAGCTTCTTTCTCTTCCAGGCACAAGGCAAACAGACTAAGAACAGGTAAAGCTTTCACTGAAGTTACTCAGATTGGTGACTGCCTGAGGGTGGCAGAACTGGGCCCCAAGTCATCTTTTACAAACATTTGTTGCACATCAGATTTATACATGTTCAAGTCCAGGTGGGGAAAAAAAGGTACAGACTCTCACCATTTACTTCATGACTCTGAAGAGAAGAATGCCACTTCAAGGATATTCTTCCCTAACATCCACTGGAGAGCTGTGCTGGCAGCTGTAGACTGCGTCTGTAGACTGCGAAGAAACACAATGCTTCTTAGTGCAAAGAAATTATATTCCTACTTGGAAAGACTTTAATGTAGAAAGGTAACTGCATTCACTTCCTTTTATTAATCACCTCATAAAAATGCTTCAGTAATGCGTAGACATATAGTGTGTGTGTATATGTAAATGGGCAAGAATAGATATAGTTATATACAGTGCGTAGAGGTAGTGTGTATTATACTTTTCATACACAAAGATTTTTAATCTATGTACGTGTAGACATATGCATGTTTGTGTCAATGTATTTTTAGTAATAAAACTACAAAAGCTTTCTGCTTTTTTATGATTTGTTTCCTTAAAAGGTCAAATAAAAGAACAAAAGAAAAATGCAAAACCTGAAACTCGAAGCATTTCTCTTGTTTTAATTAGTCTCTTTTATTGCTTGGAACTTTCCTTCCACATTTAAATTTCTTTGAAGAGAGTTAATGCACAGCCGAATTTTTTGAATTACATAATTTCTCATTTACATCTGGGATAGTAAATTTCTTTGTGGTTTTGTCTAGTTTGTGTTAAAACTTTTATAGTAAAATATCAGTAATGGCTTGGGTCAGAGAAACACTCACGTGTTGACTTCAGTGGCGAGGTTCGCTGCACCACTAATAAAATATGAGTAACTGAGCTGTACAGGTTTCAGCTTCCCTAGTGACAAAGTTTTATTGTAGGTACTGGAACCCTGTAACAACTGCTTTCCACATATTGCTAATTTTTTAATTATTGCTAATATTTCCTTAAAATATTTTGAATGAAAGAATATCAGTATCCTTATTTAAAGTGCGTAATAATACTTATATTCTAAATTCTTCAGAATAGGCTAGGGATATGGCACAGTGGAATAAACACTTCCCTGGCAAGTGGGAGGGCCTGAGTTCAATCCCCAGTATATAAGATAGAATAAATAAATACTTCAGAATAGGTACAAAGTGTATAGTTAAGGCATTCCAAAAAGACAAAATAGATCTCTGCGCTATTTTACACACCCCTTCTAAGAATACTTCAAATTCGAATGTTAGTGCGCACTTACTACATTTTTATGTTCATTATTTACATGTATACTGGCATCACCTTGAAACTGTAAGTGTATGTGTAATAGAAGTGCTGATTTAAATAATAAAAACTTTGTATTTTCATGGATAAAGAAAAATTAGACACAAGAACATGTTCTCAGTGTGAGAATTTTCTACACCCTAACTCTATAATCCTTTGAGTGGCAGCAAACCGAACATGATTCTGTTGCTACTTATGGTTAATGAGTCATGACAAATCCAAACAACCAAATCATTCAGTAGCATCAAATTTGACCATTCGAGGCTGCATCTACCAAAAGTCTAATTATTGGAGCAATTAAGTAAAAAATGTGGCCAAACTAAAAGCTTGCTTGCTACTGTGCAAACAGGCCGCTGGAATGAATAATTACATTTTTAAATTGAATTGGCTTTTTTGTGGCAAGTTGACACAACATAGGCTGTCAAACATCTGGTTATTTTCTCCACATGACTTTAAACAAGAAGTCACATTAAACAAATTAATTTAATTTGGATTTAATTTAATGAGTTTTTAAAACAATATCTTCAGTAAACTTGTACTGCCTATGACACTTGATACTGGAGATTCTAATTATACAAATCACACACACACACACACACACACACACACATATATATATATATATATATATATATATATATATATATATATCCACTTGTGATTAACACAGAAGAGAAATTATAAGTTAATTGGTTTATTTTTGTCCCTAGAACTGACTGTTAACCAATGTAGGCCTAATATAATTGTTGTATTATAATCTCCATTGCTTATATAAAACATGGAGAATAAATAGGATAACCAGTCTGCCTGTTTCTGGAGGAAAAATGTATGCTGTGATCATCCGACTCTAAGTCCCACGTCAAGGACCTGCATTACCTCCACCCAAACAAACTCAATGTGTACTTAATCAATATACCAAATGAAGATAGCACTCAAATTTTTGTGGAGCCACATTGATCAGTCAGTTCAATGCACATAGTCAATCTTGAAGTTATGTTTACTCGCAGTCAAAAATCTATCACCTTGTAACTCAACAGAATGAGTCACCTTTGATTTTTTCTTTTGAGTTCACCCTACAAGACATTAAGAGTTGATTGTGGTATAAAGGGGAATTCTATAGATTTTCCTACTCAATAGAATCATTTCAAAGTATATGGCTAGAGAAGATATGATAATACTGAACAATCAACATTCTAGTAACTTCCCTTCACCTTTAACCAAAAAAATTGCAAAAGCTAACCCTTTACTGTCAGTATTCATTTCTCATTATTCTTTAGATGTTAAGTATTTTGCAACAAATATGACCTGACAGCCATCTCTAAGTTCCAGCTCAGTAAGTTTCCTTGTGCTATCTTCCCTCTGTCTGTGTGGTTTAGATGGAAGGACCTATTGATCCCATGTGAGGGGAAAAAAGCATTTTGTATTCACCAGGGGAAAGTAGCTAACTAGTTATAATGGATACAGATGTGTAACATGTATTTCCATTTCCTTCTACCTGTTCCTATGGGAAAAGGCTGCTGCATCTTAGCATGCAAGTTCGAAGAGCTAGAATAAGGTCTTCTATTCAAATCAGTGTGACAGCTACATAAAACAATGATGACATTTTGACAGTAACATTCATTTCTCATCATTCCATGCATTTTCAAGCTTTCATAATTTTTCCTAAAAATGTTGATATATATGTGTATGTTATATATATATATATATATATATATATATATATGTATATGTGTGTGTATGTGTGTATATATATTATATATACACACATATATATTATAATATATATATATAACATATATATTATATATTGGATTAGTTTCATTATATCTGAGCTGAGTGCTAAAACTTTCTCCATTTTATTTTATTTACTTTTTTAATGTATTTAGCCTACAGGGTATACCGAGTTGCACTACCCAGATCAGACTCATAGTGATCCTCTTGTTTTCAGCCTCCTAATTGCTGGGATCACAGGCTTGTGCCACCATCCCAGTCTCAATTGTTCTCTCAATTGCCTGGGGGCAGAGCCAGTATGAACACCAGGGGTCGAACCCCGACTGCTGCACTCTGCCTAAGCAGGTGCTTCAGTCTGCTGAACTATCCGGCCAGCCCCCCTCCCCCATTTTAGAAGTTACTGTACCTAATCTATGGAAGTATACCTATGATTAAAGTAAAGAAGTCGTGAAACGACAGGTCAAATAGTTCTAATTACATAAAAGCGCAATGCAAGATATGAATCACTTATCCAATCTGAGAGCAAAATCCTGCAGCAGATGTTTTGGGACTGAGCTCCAGAACACTGACCAGCCGCAGCTCCATGAGCAACACCAGCCTGAAGGAAACAGGGTCGGGGGAAAATCCTCATCCAGGAATTTGAAATAAGAAGACCTATCAATGAACTAATTGAAAAACTAATGCCTTATTTATTTAATGCCTTATTATAAATATAAAGAAGCTAATAATTTCAAGGATATGATTAATATTTAAGGAGAGCTGTGAAATACATTTGATATATCGTGAAAATGTATGATTATTTACACATCTTTGAGTATAATATTGCAAGACATAAAATCATTTGAAAGTAAGTTATTATTCTAGGATTCAATCATGTTTCAGGGATATGTATATAAATATTCATACCTCAAAAAAGATTTTCTTTGGTTAGACTTTATTAATTCAAAGTTTATGTAATATGTGTTTCTCTAAGCACTAAGATACTTACTAGATGCAGATTAGCAAAGTGGACAGTGGAAGAAGCCTCACAACATAGGCTCCTACAGCTAAGATAAAAATGAGCATACAGTAGCTGGAGAGATAGCTCAGTGGCACAGCGCCTGCCTGGCAAGCACTAAGTCCTCGATTAGGTTACCTGTGCCCAAAATAAAATAAAATAAAATGATAAAATAAAAATGAGCACACAAGATGGAAATGTTACCCATTGTTAGTGTGATGAAGCTACAGTAGGTATAGATGTCACAGGCCAAATCCAGTTATCTTTTTATTTCAGAAATAGAATGAATTTGGTTGACAAAAGTTCATAAATACACCTCTGTCTCAATTGTATTCACTTTTCCCCATCCTTATCCCTGAAAAACATTTTATAATTTTGTGAGGAGGAGGACGAGGAGGAGGAAGAGGAGAAGGAGGAGGAGGAGAAATTATATGAAGGAATAAAATAAATTGTCTTTCTCTTTAGTTATAACCGTATATAATTTTCTAATTAAATCAAACTCTACATTTAACTTGTGAGAAGATAAGTGACTCTTTAAAGGTGCAATTATGAAGAAAAACATGAGAATTTGAAATAGATTCTTAGATTCTTAGCTTGTTCAAGTATTAACTACATCACACTTTCCTAAGGCTAAAATTATCTAATAATCCCTATGTCTCATGCATGTTATTGTTTACATTATTAAATGTAAATATAAGTGATTTTCCAGTGGTGGTTACATCTTGAACAAAATGTTCCAAAACTCAGCTTTTCAAGTGTCTTTCAAATTCTTAGTTCATACTCTGCTCTTTCTCCTTTAGCTTGGAGACGTTATGTTCTGTCTGACCTTGCAATTATTTTTATCTTATGTAACATTCTCAGCAATCAAATGTTTTCCACATAATGATTTTTATAATTTAGAATTACTTATATTAAATTATCTCTAATCAAATTGCTGATAGTATATCTTTTCCTCTGTGGATTCAGCCAAATGTAGGATTTTTTTAAATCTTACTTAATTTTAAATTTATTGATTGTTGTTTTTCACTTTCAATCCCCATCTAAATTTTTCACATATGTAGTATTATCTCTCCATTCAATTAGTTAATATGAGAACTTATTGTCATTACTTTTGGATAGTTTTTAGTAGCACAATTTTTACTTTCCCTGCCCTTTCCTTCTTCTTGGGGTTTAAGCGAAGATCTTTCCTTTTGACACAAAACCTATAAGGGGATTTCTTTCTTTCTTTCTTTCTTTCTTTCTTTCTTTCTTTCTTTCTTTCTTTCTTTCTTTCTTTCTTTCTTTCTTTCTTTCTTTCTTTCTTTCTTTCTTTCTACCGCGGATTGAACTCAGGCCCCTTTGCTTGCCAGGGAAGCGCTTATTCCACTGAGCCATCTCCCTGGCCCCAAGGGGACGTCTTTTCACTGGACATCAGTGCTGCCTCTAAATGCTCTGAGCAAACCCCACTGGCTGTCATAATTTTCATCTCAAGCTTCGCTGCCTTTCCACTTAGCACCATGACTGCTGAAGGGTTTCTCCTTTACTCTTGTCTCACTCGGTCTTACACTCTGTGGCCAAAGTTCTGCTCCTGGCACACCACCCGTGACAGTGTTACTGCTCCTGCAAGAGGTGCTCAGAAGGCTCCTGCTCAGAAAGGGCCTGTGGAAGCCCACAGAGAGCCGAGCCCACTCTGCGCCGAGCAGCCCTTCCCACCGGCTGTAATCACCCCGTCTAGGCCTTAGCCCTGGTGTTCACCCACTGTCTCACATTTTCCCAAGAACAGAAGGAGCTCTTGTGAGACTTCATGTTCTGCTCAGCTTCAGTAACAAAGACTTGTTCTGGCTGGACTAGGATGGTTCCGAATTTGTTCAAATCCTCTATTTCTAGTGAAGCTACACTTCTTTGAATACCTTTATCCCATGACAGCTGCGCAGACCTCGTCTATTACTGCACTTCAGGGTACCTGAGGGGCGCTCACACTCTATCTAGCAGCTCAAACACCTGGAAGCCATGGGAAAATTCAGCATGTAGCGTCCTACCCCAGCACTCCTAGTGCATTCTATCTGGGGGCAGGGCCAGAGAATTTGCAGTTCTAGCCAGGTTTTAGGTGATATCTCTACTATTAGTCGTGATGGTCTATTTTAAAATATACCAGGCTAAGGAGTTTAGGCAACTTTCTAAACAGTATAGGTAAAAGATAGCAGGTAACAAATTAATTCATTTGACAGTCACAAAGTGATGAGTGCACTGTTTCTACCTTTTAAATGCAAGTTGTGTTTTAAATGTAGCAAAAATTTAATTGAGGTTTTGAATATGGTAATCTTAAGTAGAAAGTAACAAGAAGCAGTTTTATTTGTCTAGGTTTATATTTCTAATACATCTCTGAATATCTAATCCTCAAGATTTATAGTAGAACAAAGTACAATTTCAAATGGATGCAACAGAAAGCTGAAGGATTTTTTTCCTCAGACTTTAAGGCTCTTCCTTTTGCCACAAACCAAGACTAGTTTATAGACTGTGTGATCATTGTGAATGATGTATAAAGCCTCATGAAAAGGTTTTAGGACAATTAAATTGATTGTCAGGAATAAAGATGTTTTCAGATATAGGGCCTTTTTGGGTCTTTCACACTTCAATTGCCTAGTGCGATTCTTTGAAAACTCCAACTTATTAGAAAAGAATGGCCCTTGCCATATGGGCAGAATTAAAAACATCTGGAAACATCATCAAAGAACCATATATATATATATATATATATATATATATATATATATATATATATATTTATATATTGTTTTTCACTGGCATAAAGAAGTCATCGAAATTTTCACAGATGCTGGAATCTCAGAATCCCTGGATAGTAGGAAATTGAAGCAGACTATTAGCATTAGGCAATCGATTTCTCCTAGGAAATGTACTGCTACCCCATGGAGGAAAATGAGGAGTTGTTTCTGGTGGGAGTAAGGTTTCTAAATAAAGTTATGAACATAATTTAATTTGTCATTGAATGTCATTCTAATATATGAGGCCAAAGTCATTTATGTGCCCACAGTGGTTATAATTAGAATCACAGCCACAAAGCAATATCAGTAAATTTCATGCATTTCTTTGTTGTAAGACAATTAGGAATTTATCTTGTTATTTTGGGGGCCTTTCTCTATTTGAATGGTTTCTAGATCTAATTTATAATTACACCAAAACCCCAAAACTATACATTCTATATCCATGTCAAATTCAGTAAAATTATTTTATTTATTTTATATATTTTTTATTTTAGGGAAGGGTGTACAGGGTGTTCAGGGTCTCATTATTGGATCAGACTCATAGCGATCCTCCTGTTTACAGCCTCCTAAGAGCAGGGATTATAGGCACACCACCACATCCAGTCTCAATTGACATCTCAGAGCACCCCAGGGGGTGGTCATGGCAAGGCAGGCCTGGGGATCGAGCGTCAACCCCTGTTCAAAATTATTTTAAATGTAATATGCAACTACAAGTTTCTATCTAGATCATGAGGATTTTGTGCATGACTCATATTATTAACCAACATTTCTAAACTAACTGGTGAAAATGCATACTGTTACAATTAGTTGGGCAAATAAGTAAGATCAAATATCACTCCTTTGTGGTATCACTGATAAGCTCTCTGTTTAAGAAAATGTAGGACATGATGGAAGAAATAAACAGCACTGTGTTTTCAGAAATAGTTTTTTTAAGAGACTGTGGTATTATCATTTAGTTCAAACAAATTGCTATATATCCTCAGTATTCAAAGTGTAGTCTACAAACTAGCAGTGTAGTATGAGCCACACCAAGGAAATTGTTAGGACTACCAATTCGCATGTTCTGGAGCAAAACCTTAATTTCAAGAAGAGGATCAGGTGACTGGCTTTGACAATGTTTCACATTAAAATTCTGCTATAGAATCATTTAATCAGGATTTTTCAAGGGAACAGATTTAATGCAAGACATAATTTATAGGATCATGTTACAATAATCACCTAAAAAGTCAAATACAGAAGAGTGCAAGTGATCAATGTGTATATTCAAAATGCCCCAATACATTTAATTAATAAAAAAGAGAGAGAGATCTGTTTGAGTACTAATGATCTTAAGAATATAGCCTAGGGTCTGGAGCCTATGTCAGTGTCCCCTTCTGCAGCAGAGGGCTCAGATGTCTGAGATGGAAGGGGTAAGTCAGCACTGGCAAGCCTACCAGCTGCTGGGAAAGATGGGGTGGTCTGTGCTTGAAGCCAATAGACACAAAGATCAGAGCAGCTCCAAGGAGAACCACAGACAAAATTAAGCAGCTTCTGCTCTTTTGGAGGGTAAGGGCAGGTGGGAGGTGTTTGGAGTCTCTGGCAGCCCGCATAGCTGAACTTCAACAGAGGCCTTCAAGGAAAAATCAGCATGGGATCCAACTCTCCCCTCCTACTTTGATTCCTATTCTGACAACAATCCACAGAGGGGTCTTCTATGCCCAGAAAGCCACTGACTCTGGTAAGCTGGGTAATCCTCCACAATAGACCATTAATTAATCCACCACACACATTAACCTATTTAATATTAAAAGTATTCTGTATTTTATTTCTTTTGGCCCTGAAGAATAAAATTTAAGGTTGCAGACTTAAGTGAAAATGAAAATAATATTCACAAAAATGATCATGTTTGGTGGTGTGAAGTAATAGTTGCCACACAGAAGACTGCTGTTGTATTTAAGTGCAGAGAGCTCAGTGATAGCAAGATGCAATCTACCTCAAATTACAACTATGCGATATGAAGTCCTGTATCTCTTATGTACTATACAGCACAATTGCAATCTGCCTCTTTGAAAGGGAGAAGTCATCACCAAATATCCAATATGAGTTATAGTTTATATCTTACTAAGCTAGATCCATGGAGCAATATTTTAGTCCCCTTTGGCTACAAATGCTCAATTGTTTATATATAAATTTTTCTCCTCATTCTTTTCTCCTTAGGATGCTACCATTCTTTGTACACAACTCTGTAGATGTCAGAAGGATGGAACTTTTATTGTCCTTGTGATGTTACAAAAACACATCACCATTCTGGAGCTGCTCGTCCACTTAGATCCCATGGTTTAAATTAGAAGATTAATTTAATCTCAATTTCTTCCAAAGTTTTTCAGGGTCCTGTTGTGTCATGATTTCATTATAACCATCTCAGATTTGCCTGATTACAGTTTCCTGAACGTACCAATTATCTCCAAGGTATACTCTATAGAAAAATTGTTTTGACAGTGAGTTTATTCAAGCAAAAATATTCAATCCTACCATGCACTGAAAAAAAGAATCTACCATATTTACTTTAAATTAGCAAAACCATCATGTTGAAATTTCACATATGCTGCTTAAATTGTTCCACTTCTAAAATTACACAAAATGTCAGTCAAGAAAGGTAAATTTTACATTATTACTTTATGTATATCATCATGAAAAAATAGAGTACATTCCAAGAACATAATGGTGATTAATATCTGCAGGATATCTTATAAAATAAATCAATTTAAGACAAATTATCCTATTAAAATTCAGGCAATAATTTGAATAGACAATTCTCTAAAGATAGTATATGGACTATCAATAAGCACACCTAAAGAACTTAATTTCATCCACCATGAGAGAAATATAACTAGCAACCAGGATGAAACCACATTTCATATCCATTGACATGGCGTTAATGATGTAGTCAGATAGTAATCAATATTGGCCAGGATGGGAAGAACTTAGTAGTCTCACGCAATGATGGAAGGACTGTATGTGGTACAACTACTTTAAAAAATAACTGGATGGTCTAACAATTTGTTAAGCATGGAGCTATACAACATAGAAATTTCATTCACAGGTGTTTACTCTTAACCACAAATGGGTACACTTCACAGCATGGAGTGTAGGCAAAAGAGAAGGAAATTAAATGACGTTGCCTATAATTTGCTACAGGGTTTGGCTGGAGGTTAATTAAATGTACTAACATTAAATATATTAAACCTCAATACTTTAAATAGGTGAATTGAATGGCATCAAAAGTCCTAATAAAGTTTTAAAGATAAAAATCTAAAGGATTTAAAATTAATGCAGAAAATTTCCATAATTCCCATAGATTATCAAAAATGTAGAACTGAATTCTTATCATAATTTTGGAAATTTACTATTTCCTCAGTCTGGCATGTTAGGAGTGTAAAACATGCTAACAAGCACGGAGTAGGAAAAACTGATAAAATCAATAATTCTCAGCTATATTGGAGCAATACTGTTACAGCCAATCACTGCAGTCCAAATGAGGAAGACAAAATGCGTAGAACTGCAATTTGCCACAGAGGAAACCCATGAAAACTTACATTTATAGGAAACATTATATGAGTAAGAAAACATGAAGTGTAATTGACTTCTTACTTTTGGGGACTAATGTGGACAGATCTCAGAGTTAAAGACTTCAGAGGTCCCTATCACAGAAGGTGCTCTAAGTTTTTGTGCAGTTTTCTAACCAGAACCCGAACCAGTTCTGCATAGGGAACTCAAGGAAAATTCTCAAACTACTATGGGAGAACTTTGTGTTCCTAGCAGGAGAAATTAGAAACAAACCATTTTGAAACACACTTGAGCATTTTTGTTTTACCTAAGAAGGCTTGACCTCAGCAGCAATTACTATACTATCAGATTTGTTTTGAAATTTTATGCAAACCTAATCTACTTGAGAAAAGGAAATAAGTACACAACACCAGTCCACAGCAACCTTCCCTGTGCAGAGAGCAAGAATTCTAGTCCTCTCCAGCCATCGGTCATGTCAGAAGAGGTAGGGCCCCTCAAGACAAGCAGTGACATTCAAAATAAAAAGAAACAAGCCCACAAAAAGACTCATCAAAGGGCTGTGGAGGACATGTACTGCCTGTATACCTTGCCCTTAGGTAACTGAGACTTAAAAGTCACATGCAAATGCAAGGACACTGTGTATGCAAGACTCAGACCCAACTGCTATGGCAGGAAAGCTTGAATTTTTAGGGCAATAGTTTTTAAAGACCATTATGATAATTAGGCTGGTCTAGAGGAAAATATATACAGTATGTGAAAACAAGTAGATAGATGAAGATGAAATTTTTAAGAAATAATCAAAAACAGATGTTACAGATATAAATTACTATAACAGAAAGAAATGGCTTTAATGAACCATTCATGTAATGTCTGAGGAGAGAATCCCTGAGCTGGAGCATATGAGAAGAGATTATTTCCAAAACATCAAACAAGAAAACAGATTGGGCCAGGGGGAACAGAGAAAAATAAGGGTATCTATGGGAGAACTGCAAACAATAAGACATAACAAAAGTGTGAAGTCATGAAAAATAAAATAAATAGAAATATCTGAAGTAATAATCACTAAGAGCTCCCATCAAAACGTTGTCAAAGAATGAACCACAGTTCTGAGAAGGTTAAGTGTTATAGAGCAAAACACACACTAAAAATGTTAATTCTCCATCTATATCCTAATTGAAGAAATAAAATATGAAAAGGAAAAAAAGACAAAGGACAAACCACCTTACCCACATTAAAGATGAAAATTACATCTAATATATCCTAGCCTGTTGGCCTGGCTGTCTGCTTTCCTTCCTTCTTTCCTTCCTTCCTTCCTTCCTTCCTTCCTTCCTTCCTTCCTTCCTTCCTTCCTTCTTTCCTTCCTTCCTTCCTTCGTTCCTTTCTTCCTTCCCTTCCTCCCTTCCTCCCTCATTCCTTCCTTCCCTTCCTCCTCCCTTCCTTCCTTCTTTCCTTCCTTCCTTCCCTCCCTCCCTCAATCCCTCTCTCCCTCCCTCGCTCACTACTCCCTCCTTCCATCCTTTATTTTATCTGTCTTTCCTTTTCAGTATCTTGTTTTAGACAGGGTTTAGCTGGTCTTGAACTCATTCTGTAGCCCAGGCTGGCCTGGAACTCACAGTATTCCTCCTGTCCCAGCCTCTTGAATGCTGGGGTTGCAGTGTGTCCCACCTCACCTAGGAAGAAGTTGCTTTTCAAATGTAAAGACTCTCTCAAACACAAATTGAAGGAATTTGGTTCCCATAGATGTGACCCTACATGACCCACTGAAGTTCTTTTGGTTCCAATAATTGAACTCATGACCTCATGCTGCCCAGGCTGGTTCTCTGCTACTGAGCTACATCAGAAACTAGAATCTAACTAAGGAAATGAAAGGTATTAGGTAATACAATCATCTTCTAGATTCCATGGTCGATAATATTCAGAGTACTTCCTTCTTCAGAGTCCAGGATAAAAATATATACAGTTATTGAATATTTTATATATTGGCATGGTATACTTTATATATTGGCACATAATCTCTGGACATTCCTGCACTCTAAACCATCTATCCTTTCAATAAGAAAAACAATGAAAATGTTACAGAAGTAACTTATATAGAGTATGAACTGGCCATTGTGTAGACAGTAGCAATGAGAAATGCATCCTGTACAGTACAACATGAACAGCGCAAGAATAAACACCTAGGATACGAATGAGTTGCAAGAAGAACCAGTGCTGGAGAGACTGAGGAACAGCAGTAGCGGGATAATGAAATAGCCCATATGTACCTATTGCACAATTTTTTTTTTTTTTTTTTTTTTTTTTTTTTTTTTTTTTTTTTTTTTTTTTTTTTTTTTTTTTTTTTTTTTTTTTTTTTTTTTTGCCTTTTTGAGACAGGGTCTCACTATGCAGTTCAGGCTGGCCTTAAACTCACTTTGTAGCTCAGGCTGGTCTAGAACTCACAACAATCCTCCTGCCTCAGCCTCCCAAGTGCTGGGATTACAGGCCTGCGCCACCATGCCCGGCAACTATTGCACAATTTGAATAACTTCAGTGCATGGTTTGGTGTCCAGTCAAAATCAAGCTTTGCCATTCTGGACCTCAAAAAATACATACATTTAATCTGTTGTTGTTTTAATCCAAATCTCCAAATCAAGAAAAGAAATACATCTACAGCATAAAAATTATATCAAATAAAGTGGCATATTATATTCATAGAACTGTGTTTTGAATATATTTATGAACCATTATATAAGTACTATCACACAAGTAAACAAAAAATGTGATTGTTATGAAGGGCCAGTGAGATAGCTCAGAAGACTAAGTGCCTTCTCTGGCAAGAGCAAGGACCAGGATTTGATTCCCAGTCCCATGCATGCAGGCCCTACCCCTGGGGTGTGATGATCCTGGGAATGAGCCCAGGCATGGTGGAGTAAGCCTATAGTCCCAGCACTGGGGATGCTGAAAACTGAAAACCACAATGAGTCCAACTGCATAGTGAGACCCTGCATCAAATACATAAATGAATATAAAATGTGCTTGTTATGGTTTGTATCTAGTTGTTCCCCAAAGCCTCTACAGTCATGGGGTCGATTTCTAGACTTTGTGTTTAATTCATGATATCCTAGGATTGTGTGTGTGAGTGCTATGGGGAATATGGGTGTGAGTGCTGCACCCAGGCTCGGGGGAAAAGCCAGATTACAATATGAGGGAGAGAGACTTCCTCTCTGTGGCCATTGTTGCTCCTCCTCTTCCCATTTGCTCTCTGCTCTTTGCCAGCACCGAGAACTGGTGCCCTTTGTCATAGGCCAGGCTGCTTTGGAGCTAGCTGGGAATGGATTAAAACCACCACTGACTGAGAGCTAAATAAACCTTTCTTTGCTGACCTTGAAAGGCTAGGGCCAAAATGTTGGCTGGCCTTGTGGCTCTTCTATTTCTCCATCTCTGATTTGTGAATTTAGGTTGTTAACCATCCAGAAGAAAAGCTGATTAGTATCTTGCAGCATATGCCATTCACTTTGCCTTATCTGACTCAATTGATTTTAGTTGTTGTTGCATGTTTCCTTTTCTATTTCTGCTTTTTGCTTGTTATAATAAGGAGACTATGTGATATTGACACATATGTGTCTGGTTTATTTCACTTATGAGTATATGCTCAAGTGGCATCCACTTCAGTATAAATGCTTCAAACTTATTCTTAATAGCTGAATAATACTCCATTATATAGAAATACCAAATCTTTTTCAACCATTCCTCATGTAATGAACATCTTGGTTGTTTCCAAGACTTTGCTATCATACATTGAGCTGCTATAAACATAGGTACACATATATCACTATGATACAATGTTTTCAGATCCTTTGGGAAAATTCCCAGTAGGGGGATAGCAGGGTTGAATGGGATTTCTAGTCCTACTCAGGACATAGAAGAACCTGTACTGCAACATTATGAAACTCAGTTAAGCTCCAAATTTTCTGAACAAGGAGATTATGGAGCCACAGAGAAAAGAGATTGAAGTTCTATAGTGTGCTGTTGGGAGCCATGCAAGCAGCAGCTTGGGATCACTGGGTAACAATGTAACAGCTTGGCGCTCCTTGTGGGTTCCACCTTGGTATGTTCGGAATAACAGGAAGTAGAGTGTGGCCCTGCCCTGTCCGTCGATCCGGATAGAATGAGGGGGCTGCCTGGCAACAGAGCGGGATTGGCTGTATGCTAATATGTGACTGCTGATGATTGGCTTAGCTATACTATATAAGCTGCTGTGCTTCCGCAATAAAGAGAGATCTCCCCTTCTACAAAGAAGGCAAGGTGTGTCTGAGTTTTCCTTTCTGCGCCCGACAGTGTGCCTGGGGAGAGTCACATGGAGAGAAAACATTCTCTCAAGCTCTCACAGAGAACAAACTGGTCAAGCATTGGCCGTGACTCATCCACATGAATGACACAAACAAAGGATCTATAGAATAATGTACAGATAAACTACAAGGTAAACCCTGAGGGGACTTCACTGACCACATAAGAAACATAAAGTACATGTGTTGGTATATATGTCTTGCTCTATCTAGGTCTTAACCATCCAGCAGAAAATTACAAAAATGAAGTATTCATCGTGGGGCCATAATATTAAGCTGAGCTGTAAATGGCTATGGTCGACAACTTCTTTGGATAACGCACTATTATTGTAATGGACTCTGTTGGATTTTGTTGCTGAGTTCAAGCACCTAAGTTATTTGAATGACAATGGAATGCCCATCTCTGACAGGTGTAGACAAAGGAAGGGGTATAGAAAGGAAAAATCATGATGTGTGTGTATACACAGTACAGTTGGGATAGATGATGCTGTGCTTCTACATAATCCTATGAGAGGCAAGATTTGCACTAATAGTGGTTGGACAGGATATTATGTCGGCTTCTAGTACTATGGACAACAGTTAGGAAAATATCAAGTTAGAGTGTATTAATTATTGAATCTTTGATGTAATTCAGGTATAAAAAATAAGATACGCAAACAGCTACACTCTCTTTATGTAATGATAAAAGACGCGGTATAACAATAACTGTAAGCATAACATCATGTATGTACCTTATATGATGCCAAAGCAATATGAAAACAGTTTGCAATGTATTAATTTATCAAATCCATCTTGTCATGGTATCTTAAAACAGTCTCATTGATGTTTGTACTTCAATAAAACAAAAATTAAAAAAAATTAAAAATAAAAAAATAAAGCCTTCATTCTGACAAATAAATAAATAAATAAATAAACCTTTCTATGCTTCATTTTCAGTGTCAGCTACTTGTCCCAGCCATTAGAGAAGAGTAACTGAGACAGTGATATTCGTAAGTAATACAAAAAATGACAGTAAGAAATGAAAGGTTTTGAAAAGGAATTCAGTGTTATTTAATTTAAAGGTAGTTTCTACCGCTCATTACATTGCTGTGATTGGCCTTGCATATACTATTACTATTCAAATCTATAGTTGTTATTCGCAAGTGCTATTAAGTTGTAAATGTATGGTCCAAACTCCAGGGAAATCATCAAAAGGAATAACCTCTAATTTACTCAAAATTACTTAAAAATATATAGTAGTTATGGTGAGAAAAGTGAAAAATAAATAATCTTAATGAATTAAAATCCACAAATTGCTGAAAAAGTATAAAGAAAAAAATAACATCAAAAGTACCAAAGAAATAAACAACAAAAGGTATTTTTTTAATTTTTTATTTTTTTATTATTCTTTTTCTCTCTTTTTTTATTTCCTTTCATTTTATGGAAGTACAAATGTCACTCAGACAGTTTCAAGACACCTTAACAATACAGATGCGATAAATTAATACAATGCAAACTGTTTTCATAATGTTTTGGTATTGTGCAAGGTGCATGCATGATATTATATTTACAGATATTATTTTAGCAGATATATCTTATCAGTGAATTAAGAGTGTAGTTGCTTACTTATTTTTTATACCTGAATTATATCAAAAATTCAATAATTATTTTCCTAGTGGATGACTGTAATACTAGAAGCCGACATAATATTCTGTCCAACCACCATTAGTGCAGATCTTGCCTCTCATACAATTATGTAGAAGCACAGCGTTATCAATCCCAACTGTACTGTCTATACACACACATTATGAGTTTTTCTTTCTACACCCCTTCCTTTGTCTACACCTGTCAAAAGTGGGCACTCCATTGACATTCAACTAACTTAGGTGCTTGAACTCGACAACACAATCCAACACCGTCCAGCACTATTCTACAACCACTATGCTACAACCACAGTGAGTTACTCAAAGAAATTGTCGACCATATCCATTTACAGCTCAGCTTAATATTATGGCCTCACGATGTATACTTCATTTTTATACTTTTCTGCGGGATGGTTAAGACCCATGTAGATCAAGACTTATATACCAACACATGAACTTTATATGTCCTATGAGGTCAGTGAAGTCCTCTCAGGCTTTATCTTGTAGTCCTGTACATTATTCTGTAGTTCCTTTGTCTGTGTCTTCCATGTGGATGAGTCACAGCCAATGCTTGACCAGTTTGCTCTCTGTGAGAGCTTGAGTGTAATTTTTCTCTCCATGTGACTCTCCCCAGGCACACTTTAGAACTTCAATCTCTTTCCTCTGTGGCTCCATAATCTCCTTGTTCAGAATATTTGGAGCTCACCTGAGACTCATGATATTGCCGTACAGGTTCTCCTATGTCCTGAGTCTTTGCTGACCTTGAAAGGCTAGGGCCAAAATGTTGGCTGGCCTTGTGGCTCTTCTATTTCTCCAACTCTGACTTGTAATCTTAGGTTGTTAACCATCCAGAAGAAAAGTTGATTAGTATCCTGCAGCATATGCCATTCACTTTGCCTTATCTGACTCAATTGATTTTACTTGTTGTATGTTACCTTTTGTATTTCTGCTTTTTGCTTGTTATACTAGGGAGACTACATCCCTGGGATGCAAGGATGGTTCAATATTCGAAAATCTATAAATGTAATATACTATATTAATAGACTGAAATCTAAAAACCACATGATCATCTCAATTGATGCAGAGAAAGCCTTTGACAAAGTCCAACACTCATTCATGTTCAAGGTCCTACAGAAAATAGGAATAGATGGACTCTATCTTAACTTGATAAAAGCCATCTATGACAACCCAAAAGCTCATATAATCCTAAATGGGGAAAAACTGAAATCTTTTACTCTTAAATCAGGTACAAGACAAGGATGTCCTCTATCACCCCTCCTATTCAATATAGTCTTGGAATCCTTAGCAACAGCCATTAGAAAAGAGAGAGAAATAAAGGGAATAAGAATAGGAAAAGAATAAGTTAAATTATCACTATTTGCAGACGACATGATACTTTACTTGGAAGACCCCAAAAATTCAACCAAGAAACTACTAGAACTGATAGGGAAATTCAGTAGCATAGCAGGATACAAAATCAATACCCAAAAGTCACTAGCATTCCTCTACACAGATAACAAACACACTGAAAGGAAAACTATAGAAACAATACCTTTAACAATAGTACCACGGAAAATGAAATACCTTGGGATTCACTTAACCAAGGAAGTCAAAGATCTTTCCATGGAAAATTACAATACCCTAAGAAAAGAGATTATGGAGGATTTCAGAAAATGGAAAGATATTCCATGCTCCTGGATAGGAAGAACCAACATCGTGAAGATGGCCATACTCCCAAAATTGTTGTACAGATTTAATGCAATCCCTATCAATCTGCCACCAACATACCTCCCAGATATAGAGAAATCAATCCTAAAATTTATTTGGAACCACAAACGACCTAGAATAGCAAAGGCAATCTTGGCCAATAAAGACAAGGCAGGAGGCATCACAATTCCAGATTTGAAATTATACTACAAAGCCACTGTGATAAAATCAACATGGTATTGGCAACAAAATAGACCTGAGGATCAGTGGAATAGATTAGAAGATGCAGAGGCATCTACAAAAACACTCAGCCATCTTATCTTTGACAAAGGGGCTACACAAGCTCACTGGAAGAAAGATAGGCTCTTTAACAAATGGTGCTGGAAAACATGGCTTTCTACATGCCGAAAACTACAACTTGACCCAGCTCTATCACCATGCACTAAGGTAAAGTCAAAATGGTTTAAAGATCTAAACGTTAAAACAGAAACATTCAATCTCCTGGAAGAGAAAGTAGGAGGAACTCTTGAAGACATAGGGGTAGGTAAAGAATTCATGAACAAACATATATTCGCACAGGAAGCTCTTGAAAGAATCAACAAATGGGATCAACTCTTCTTAAGGAGCTTCTGCATGTCAAAAGAAATTGTCAACAGATTGAAAAGACAACCCACAAACTTTGAAAAAATCCTAATAAGCAATCAGACAGAGGACTACTGTCTAGAATTTATAAAGAACTAAGATATAACAGGGCCCTCAAATTTAAAGACCCAATTCAGAAATGGGTATCTGAGATGTATACACACTTCTCAGAGGACGAAATTAAAGAAGCAAATAAATATATGAAAAAATGCTCCACATCGCTAGCCATTCGTGAAATGCAAATAAAAACAACACTGAGATATCATCTCACTCCAGAAAGAAGAGCTATCATAAGGAAATCAACCAACAACAAATGTTGGAGAGGTTGTGCGGAAAACGGAAGACTTCTCCACTGCTGGTGGGAATGTAGACTGGTACAACCATTGTGGATGTCAATGTGGAGACTCCTCAAAAGAGTAGGACTAGAAATCCCATTCAAGCCGGCTATCCCCCTACTGGGAATTTTCCCCAAGGATCTGGATACATTGTATCATAGAGATATATGTGTACCTATGTTTACAGCAGCGCAATGTGTTATAGCAAAATCTTGGAAACAACCAAGATGTCCATCACATAAGGAATGGCTGAAAAAGATGTGGTATTTCTATATAATGGAGTATTACTCAGCTATTAAGAATGATAAGTTTGAAGCATTTATACTGACATGGATGCCACTTGAACATATACTCATAAGTGAAATAAACCCGACACACATATGTAAATATCAACAAAAGGTTTTGATCATGGTAAGTAGGATTATCCCTGCTCACCACAGCCACCTCCGCCACACTCCTCCGCCACGCTCCTCCGCCGCGGTCTCCGGCAGCCTTCTCACCAGAGTCCTCGAACTCCCGCTTTCTTTTTCACCCACTGCACTGAACCAGCACGTGTGGCCCACCATGTCAGACGCTGCCATGGACGCCAGCTCCGCGATCACCACCGAGGACTTGAAGGAGAAGGAGGGGATCGTGGAGGACGCAGAGACGCCCCGCAAACCAAGTGCTAATGAGGGGAATGGCGAGCCGGAGGCAGGCCGCGAGGTAGATGACGAGGAGGAGGAAGGTGATGGTGAGGAAGAGGATGGAGACGAGGAGGAGGAGGCAGCTACGGGCAAGTGGACAGCTGAGGGCGATGAGGATGGTGACGTGGATACCAAGAAGCAGAAGACCGACGAGGATGACTAGACAGAAAAAAAAAAAAAAAAAAAAAAAAAAAAAAAAAAAAAAAAAAAAAAAAAAAAAAAAAAAAAAAAAAAAAAAAAAGGAAAGTTAACCAAGAAAAGGCCACCGTGGCCTATTCACCCTCCACTTCTGTCTCAGGATCTACCCTGGAGAGGAGCGGCGACCCCCGCCGCGTCAGCGCCACCAGGGGACGCCGATCTCCACCCCCGCCCCACCGAAACCACACGCGAATTTGCAACAGGGAGGAAAAAGAAGCAGAACTTCCTATGCCCTGCTTTTTTTTTCTTAAAAGTACCTTAAAAAGGAAAATCTGTTTGTATTTTTTATTTACATTTTATACTTTTGTGCATATTGTTAGGGGTCAGCCAGTTTTGATGATCCACGGATGACCAAAACCAGCCTTCGGAGCGTCCTCTGTCCTACTTCTGACTTTACTTGTGGTGTGACCATGTTCATTATAATCTCAAAGCAGAAATAAAACCTTGTAAAAAAGGCAAAAATAACAACAAAAAATCTCATTCCGAGCGTTCCAGTAACTTTTTTTGT